>JAUMHN010195441.1:0-21338 GCA_032360265.1 Heliamphora ciliata
TTTACCCACAAAGCATCCTCCTCAATATCCAGAGTATCAAAGATCGACGTGGTCACTTCCAACCACTCAGTAGCAACTTTGGGGTCCGGCTCTCCAGCAAAGGTTGGAGGATTCAACCGCTGAAACTCTCTCATAGCCACAGAAGCCCTTGGCTTAGAAACCGATACAGTACCCGTGGTCGCTTCTGCCATGACTGGCATAGTGGCAAGCATCTCCTGGACAACGTCAGCACCGCCCACTTGTTCCTGTGGGGCATGAACTTCTCCCTCCTCTGAAACCTGAACATAAGCACGACCTCGGACACGGCCACGGCCACGACCCTATCCCCGCGCTCCCCGCGTAGACATAATTCTATAGAAAGCAATATAAACAAGATAAGCTTTCCTACAACATGTTACTACCTAACAGGAACACATAATCATGCTATCACATAGCCACATAAGATCATGTTAACACGTCTCACATACCGGGGAGATCTAACAAGACAGACTCGTTCATTTGGATAACCTATTTAGATTCCCTGCTAGAAAATACGTCGGCCAAATGGGCTTCTAACTTGGCTTCCAAATATGTTTAACCAAACGCCCGAATGTAAGACTTATCAATCCTGAGATTCCACCTCCATACTCACATTTACACAATTATCATGCTCAGAAAGCTATTAACATGTTATAAACCAACGTTTAAACACATACAAGCAAGCATATACAATCAACCTCACCAGGTGATAAACCTCTTTTCCCATGGCTCTTAGGTATTCGAACCCAGAGCTCTGATACTAATTTGTCACGCCCCAAAATCTAAGGTCACGTGAAAATCCACCAAACACCAATTTTTTATGAAAATATAGGTTTTCATATATTTAAACCCACATGTTGAAAACAATGGAAAACCCAACAACAGATATCTCTCGTAAACAGTAAACATCCTATATAACATGCATAAGTATATTGCCTTTTGGCGTACAAAACTGCCTTCAGGGACAGACATACCAAAAAGGAAAACTACAAAAGTATTCCGCCACCGCGGGCATCACCAGAGCTACTCAAGATCATCATCTAAAGCATCACCTAAAAATAGTTTTACAGAAAATCTCATCCATGAGCCGAAGCCCAATAGAAACAGACAATAAAGCTGTAAAGAAAGAAATATGCAATCACGTAGAGTGGGAGCGAACTCAACCACAAAACCCAAAAGGTTTTACGTCATAAAACTCCAAGTTTCCCACAAACCTCCAAAACAGTTTTCTCTTCACAACTAAGTATTTAAACAATGCAAAACACATTTTACAGTTGAAGAAAAATGGTAACCAAAACATCATTCCTCATGGAATGTACCAACGTGGAAAAAGAAGAATAAGATCCTGTGTACCGACTCTGTCACACAGATAAAGGTAGCAAGTATAGATTTCTGCCCATTACCCTAGTCCTAAACCACTTAAGGCCTGCTAGGTAATGACAAGTTTTATACGGAGCACCACGACGTAAATGTTAACTTTACGGGCCCGACAACCCGAGGGAAAAGAGCACCCAGACCGACCTTCTTTACGGGAACTACCCCGAAGGATAACAAAGGTACCTACACTGTGCACTTTTCTGGACTTTCACCGAGGGCAACTCGTGCCAAATACCCGTCATCCTAGTACATCTAGATAATCTTCTAAAAACCAAATCGTAGTTCAACTACGAAAAGCATTTCCATAAAATACATTATACATGTATTTTGATCCATCCATCAACATGGAGATCAACAAAACATTTTCAAAATATTTTTTTCTGTTTTCCACAAAACGTTTCAAAACCTAAGACTCAACTCCGAAGGCGAGCTCTAAACCTCTAAAACACCGAGTGTTGAGATTTTTCACAAAATCACCATTTTTCAAAAATATTCACCGTTTTCAAGAAAATCCTTTGAAAACCATACTACCACGTGTCATACAGTACTAGAAGTCAAGAAAAGCTAACAACATACTTTTTACCAGAAAAACAAGGCTTAAAGAGAAAATATGACATTTGATGCATTTTTTACCCGGTGAAAACACATATAATTATATATAACAGCGTAGATAATAGGGATCCACAAGCAGATTGTCGAAAACTAGGCTCAGGAAGGTCAAATATGTAGAGAGAAGGCAGAGAGAATGAGAAAAAGAAAGCTTTTTCAAACATTCCAGCCCCTGGATTACATATAGGCTAGGCAAAAAGGAAGTTCAGTGGACTGAAGAGGTCACTTTAGTCGACTAAAGCTCCTCAAAAAACGTGAACCGCCTCAGTTCAGTCCACCGAACCCTTGAGTTCAGTCGACTGGACGAAGCCCCCCAGTCGACCGAACCCAAGGTTCTCAACCTACTGGTTTTAAGTTCAGTCGACCAAACTCACCAGTTCAATTGACCGAACAGCTTACGTTTTGGTCTCGAGTTTTGTGTTCTAAGGCCAACCAAACAAGCCTAAACAAGGTCCAAGAAAGTATAAAACACCTCTATACATGCTGTTCTATAACTCTAAAACATAAACCATGCATCGATTATATATAACATGAAGGAAAACACATCAACATGTATAAATAATTCAAAATAACAAGGTTCGGGGTCTCACAATTTGCATGCTTTTATTAACTTATATTATTATATAATTATGTATATTACTTTTATAAAAAGTGTTAGGTTATAATAATGCTTAATTTATACAATTTTTTCTCATTTTTAAGTTTAAAAAAGTAAAAGTAGCTTTTTGTGCACAATTTCCTAGGTAACAGGCCATGCAAGGGTATTTTTGTTATTTTTATTGTTATTTTATCTTTTATTAATTAATTGTATATAAATATCTAATTTTGGGTCTCCATGTGTCAAATTGTGAATTTTTATAACTTTTTACTGTATTATGAGTAAAATGGTCATTTACTCTAATTATGAGAATTTTTTATTTTTAATTTTATATTTTATATTATTTACTTCATTTAAACTATTACGAGGCTTTTCTGAGTATTAGGGTTTTGCCTTTAAGTATTTGATCGTTTTAGGGTTTCCAGGTTAAATTAGGGTTTCGGGTTGAGTTAGGGTTTTCATCCTTTTAGCGACTTAAGATCTTGTCAACTGACCGTCACTAATACTAAGGCTTGGGCTTGATCACTCTACGGGTGGTTACAGTCTGGGCTGTTACAACTAGAGTCTGGGTTGAGGTGTTACACATAACTTGTAACAAATACAATTGAATTAGTCTAGAGGAAACTATTCAATTCAATGACGATTTGCTATGGCTACAAGCCCTAACAGTAATTATCTAGCAAATTCATGTGGCCAATGGTCAAGCATAGAGTATCTTCATTTAACCCCGATCATCTTTGATGTGATCTTAGAACGATTCTTCTTTTCTTAGCTTACCATATCTCAAGTATTGATCACAGAGCAAAGATAACCGTTATATAAGCATATATTTACAATCACAAAAAATAAACACATATGTTAGATATTAAGAATAAGATCAATGAAATAAATATTAAAACTTTTATCTTATACAACCATTGAATTTGAATAATTAACGCTAAAACTAAATGCAAAACCAAAGTTACTTCGCGCAACCCTAATTTCTACATCCCGTCCTAACGCAAATCACTCTATTGAAAACCGTTCGGACGCTCGTCCAGAGAAAATTTCCAATGATTATTTTTTTCACTATTTTCTTCATTTTATTGCATTTTTTCCTCTTTTTTGTCTTCTCCGATGCTAACTTTGTAGATACTGAAAAAATCATATTACTAACACAATAAACGAGAACTTTGGTAGTGTAAATTGTGAGCTTAAATGGCACCTGTCACGCTCTTAACTTACACTTTGCTAGTTCTCGAGTAAAGAAAAATAAAAAATAATTAAATTTAATTAAAATAATCTAACTAAAATGCACTTTCATAGGATACGCAATGGCACTTAGCATGTGCAATAAGCTTATAAACCCCTAGGTTACCCCTAGTGGGCGAGTTTTAGTGTCGTTAAGGTTTCAAGAGATGATACCTACGAACAGCAACCACATGAACTCTCAAGTAATTGAGTATTATATCAAATCTCTGAGTTTAAGTAACAAATCACCCAATGGCAATAGTTTAAAAGCTAAAAAGTCTGAGAATATGGTTTCCATTTATTATTAATAGGACTAAACAAATGAATTAGTCAAATCAAGAGTAATATTAGTCAATTGCATCTAACTTATACTCAAATAGAAAATCATCACAAGTCGATATGAAAAGTGAAGTGCCACACACCAGTATTGCTTTAACATAATCTTAATGCAACCATTTCTAAGAACTTGCTATGCCTTTAGAGTACGTGTGAGTGACTAACTCAATCCCACCATAAAATGTAAAGTTTTTTTCTTCTTTTTTTAACTCCTTTTTTTTTCTCTTTTTTATTGTCATTTCCCTAATTTCTCACCATTTGACATGAACACTCTCGCTTGAATTAGGTCGGAGGCCTGGTTACTCAGTAAGTGGTTTGATTCAGACAAGTCCTTCAAAAGCTGCTCACCTTTTGACGCGAACACTCCTACTTGAATTAGGCAGGAGGTCCCGTTACTCAGTGAGTAGCTTAATTTGAAAGAAACTTTCAAAAGTTGCTCACCTTTTGACATGAACACTACTGCTTGAATTAGGCCGGAAGCCTGGTTACTCAGTGAGTTGCCTAGAAAGACATACAACTTATTCATTTATCTATATTTTGTTTATTTAAGGGAGGAAGAATCAATCAATCACAAGGCATTCAAAATATGGTAGGAATCTAAGAATAAGTATGCAAAGATCGGGTTTGGACTCTACTTAGTGTGCGACTATGCACATGCAAAAGTATACAAACAGGTGATGAAATGCTAGTTAAGGAAAATTAAACAAAATTGACCTAAACTACCATGTAAAAAGTGTAATGCATAAATTTAATTCAGCCAATGAATTTCTAATCACAACTTTAACTCATTTAATATTTGAACCATCCACAAGTCATAAACTATCACTAACTAATTAGAAGCATGATTAAATACCCAATTTTCAAGATAGTCATCATTATTAATTTTTTTAACTAATGGTGATCATACCCCAAACTTAAGTGACATTATCCTTAATGGCATATGAAGAGAAAGAAGATAAGGACAATAGATATATAAAGTTAAAAAAAGAGATCACCTCGGTGACTGCAAGTACAATAAAGGATAAAAGAGTAACGCCCAATGAAAAGTTATGTGTACCTGCAACGACTCAAAAAGCATTTGGGTTTTCTCCCAATATAGCTAAGTTTACCGTCTTCAGCTAGACAACAGAAAAGTTGATCCTTTTTTGCTTCTTCTATTCAATTAAATAATGATCATGTATACAAATTAGTAGTGTAAAACATGTGTGCTTATCCAAGCAAGTCAAACCTATTAGAAATTTATCATGGGAGTCAGGTTTTGATTGATCAAGACTCTTCATTGTCAATTGAATGCATACATAGGTCCACTAGTCAGAAATACTTTCATTATTATCAATTGTTGGAAGTGACTGATTCGCAAATTAAGATTGACTTAGTACTACTATTGGCAATGGCTTCTCAAGAGTCCTTTGATGTGGTGGCATATCATCAGAAAAATTAGAAGACCCTTGAGGAAGACAATTAACATTAAGCTCATCTTTCCATCCTAACTTTGAGTAAATTTTCAAACTAATATTTTCTATAGTTGTGACACTTGCTTGACTTGGTGATATCTCATTAGAAATCGAAATATTTAGAATATCTTGTATTTCGTGTTCCAAAGTCTTACAAGCAGCACAACCATCTAGAGCAGTTTTAATTTCTAGAAGTGGCTTTGTTGTATTAACTTTTTCGGCATAAGAAACGGTTTCACCAAATCAGGACCCCAAGATTGTGAATTTTTAAATAAATGATCAAAATAAGTCCATGCATTTTCATTAGTTTTATCTGAAAATTCATTATCGCACATTGGTTCGTGTCGTACTATACCAAAAATAATTATTTAAATCCTTAAATTAACAATTAACCTGTAGGATAGTGGCTAAAGTCTAGATATCGTTCTCAGAGATTTAACGCGATTATGATCTATTTATTAAAATATTTTATCTTTGATTTTCTTTTTAGAAAAGAGATTTGATTTGTGAATTAATTCTAATGAAAGAAAACAACTAATTAATCTGAAATAAGAGTTAAAGTTGGAGAAGAATTCCTAAGAATTTGAATCCTCCATAGCTAGTAGATTAGTTTCATTTAAACTCCAGTTAATCTTTAAACAATTCAATCCAATTCGACCGTGACTACAAGACCGATATGGATTATTAATAAGATAAACTTGAATCCAAACCCAACATATTCTATCTAAGATTTTGGCACGAATTATCGGAAGCACGACCCGTCTTATCGAAGTATAAAATATCTCATGTTCGAATGTCAAGAAGTAAAGATAACAGTTACATAATCTCGTTTTTATAATCACATAAAATGAAAATGAAAATGAATAATTAAATTATAAGCACATTGATCAGAAGTCAACATCACAAAAATCATACAACAAATTGAATCCGAAATAAAAACGAAACGAAGAGTATGAACTAATTCTAAAATATCGAACTAGGGATTCATCATCCCTTAGAAAAGAAAATAGCTTAGCCGCTCATGTTGCGACCCGAACCCATGCAGAGTTGAATCCCAGGCCTCCGTCTTCGTCTTCTCGTCACTTCCCTAGCCTTCTAGATTGGCTTTAAGCTGATTACCTTGCCCTTCTCTCTAGATTTCCGAATATCCCATTTTTTTACCCCAAGCCATCTATATATAGATATGTTGCACACCACCTGTTTGTAATGTTATAACCCAACTACAATTCCGCATTCCGTTCGGACGATTTTGGTCGAGTGCTTATTTCATCTAGACGAGGAACAATCCGTCTGTATGGTTTTTTCTCGGGTTTACTTTCATCCGGATGCTGGGTATTTTTGTTCGTACAATTTTCTTACTGGATGACTTCCGTCCAAACCCTGAAATTTCCATTCGGATGGTCCTTCCTTGAAATTCCCTTTTTACCCTTTTTATCCTTTTGGTCCCCTTTTTACATCATTTTTTCCTTCATGTCACCATCTATGATGCTGTTAACAAAAACACTACAGAATAATTTATTAAACACAATTTCGAGGTTTAACATAGTGTATTTTATGGAATTGGATCGGCATTTTTACGTACCGATCACACCCACCATGTTACACTTTGTTAGTCCTCAAGCAAAGCAAATAAACATTATCCTAATACCCCTCACAAGTTTTGAGAGGTTTAAAACAACAAATTGTAAAGTTACTACCCCCAACAGTAAATTCATATATCTTGTCAATTAACTACTATTTTCACAAAATATTCACCAAAAAATTAGACTTAGCGTGTATGTGTTAACTCGGCCACTTTGATTAGTCTCATGCCTCCAAATACCTGAAGTTCAAAATTTTATCAAAACTATGTCTCAATTTCAATTCTCACTTGGTATTCACTCACAATAAATCACTCAGAAACATGCTTATTTATGTGCACTCATGTAGTATGCGGTAGAAGTAATGTATAGACAAATTAATATTGTGCCTACATACTTTGAGACTTGAAAAAGAACGTTAAATTCAAAAATGACTCATAATCTCGTGATTAAAATGCCAAGTATTGAGAAAATTCATGTAAATCTTATTTATCCTTTTTTGTCAATTATTTTTATGCATCAGATTATGTTTCACCTAAGATCAAATAGATCTTTATTTTTTGTTATAGCGTTAAGTAAGGATAAATGTGTATCTTGGCAGCATAGAGTGTATAATGTCCTGTAACAGGCTATTATGTAAACATTACTCAATTCCCATTTTCTTTATTTAGTTCTCACATTCATCATCCGTAAAGCTGAATTTTGATGCACACGGACTTCTATATTTTTGTCGATCACCCAATCATTGTACTTTTGTACACTCAATTATTCCTTAAAAAAAAATCTCTTTTTTTTTAACGAAATTTCCACTCTTTTTGATTCTCAACTCTATGTAATCATCATGGCCATTTCTTGTTCACAAGATATTTTTAGATATAAAAAGAAAACAAGAAAAGCCTTAAATGTTAAAGGGCTCAAAAAGAAAAACTAGGGTCAACTGAATATCAAGAATACGAGTATGCTCAAATATAGAAACATGGCCTAAATTTTTTTTCCAAGTTTGACACAATCTTTCGCACAGTCCTTATTTTTTAAAAAATTCAAATGCGACTCATACTAATAATTCTCAAGTTTTAGCAAAAAAGAATTAACAACGAGATTATACAACAACATTTGCGTGCTGAGTTATTCAAATTTGAGTAAATGTAGCAATAACTCTCACAAAAGGATCAAAATCTCGAAGGCTCACTGGGTAAAGTCTCCACCTTATTATTTTTTAAGTTATTCTTACTACAAATATTCATTAGCATAAAACTAATTAAATAGCCAGGTATGCAGTGCAAAAATTAGCCAAGTGTATAACTTTATGGTTTTTTTTCTGCAAGAAGAGTAGTAGGTCGAGAATTGTATATTCCTTTTCGATTCGGGGTGTTAAATTTATAGTTTATACTTTTAAACTCTCAAATCTACAATTTTTTTAAATTTAAATTTTAATTTAATTATCTCCCCTTCTATGAAAATCTGGGTTCCTTCCTAGTAAGACTAAGTTTAACGTTTTCAACCAGACATAGTACTCGGTTAGTTGTGCGAGAGGATGGGATCGAGAAGGTCAATAGTCTTAGTGGTGGGGTCGATGAGATGCCTTCAATGTATGGCTTAAGGTGCTGGCCATTAACTATAAAATGCGTACCCGATCAAAGGTTGAGCAATTGGCAAGCACTGTGAGGGTAGATGTGTGTCACCACAAACGGGCCATCCCATCGAGATTGGAGCTTGCCGGGAAATAACCATAGCTTGGAATTGAACAACCATACCTTTTGATTTGGTTCAAATGATTTACGATAAATATTTTTGTCATGAAACGCTTTTGTTCGAGCTTTGTAGGTATGAGAGTTCTCATAAGCGTCGTTACGAATTTCTTTGAGCTCGCTGAGCTGAAGCTTTCGAACGACCACAAAGTTATCGTCAAATTCTTTCAGATCAATCCTTTCGATCAGGGTAGGTAGTCTTTGTCAAGATATTCTTAGCTTCCCGATTGGATACTTCCACCGGATTCCTAGTTTAGGGATGGTAAAGAGTGGCTACCTTGTGACTAATGAAGTAGTGATGAAGTAAGGCAGAGAAGTACTTGTTAAGAAAATGAGTACCACTGTCACTAATGATAGCTCTTGGAAAATTGAATCGACTAAAAATATTGGATTGAAGGAATTTGACGATAACTTTGTGGTCGTTCGATTTAGTTGCCACAGCTTTGACCCCATTAGACACATAGTCTACTGCTACTAAGATGTATTCGTAGCCATGTGACGGTGGGAATGGTCTCATAAAGTCGACGCCCCAAACATAGAAAAGTTCAACAATGAGAATGGGGTTTAAAGGCATCATGTCTTTGGAAAAAATTGAGCCAATTTGCTAGCATTGAGGTAGGCTCAGTAGAATTCGTGAGAATCTTTGAAGATCGTGGGCTAATAAAAACTGCATTTAAGAACTTTTGTTGTCATCTTCTTACCACTAAAGTGTCCTCTATAGGCAAGAGAATGGTAGAAAGTCAAAATGCTGGCCATCTTATTTTTCGGGACACATTGTTAGATCACCTGATTAGATCAGTATTTAAATAGTTTTGGGTCTTTTCAAAAGTAGAACTTGATTTGGGAGAAGAATTGGTCCTTGTCTAATTTAGACCAGTGAGAAGGGATGCGCCCAATTGCCAAATAGTTAACAATATCGGCATATCATGGGAGATGGCCACCGGTGACTGCTAAGAGTTTCTTGTCAGAAAACGAGTCTCGTAGAGAAGTGGAGTCACTAAAAGGGGCAACTATAAGGCGTGAGAGGTGGTCAGTAACGAAGTTCTCGGTTCCTTTTTTGTCTCGTATCTCAAGATTGAATTATTACAGAAGAAGGATCTAACAAATGAGTCGAGGTTTAGTGTCCTTCTTGGACAACAGGTGTCGGAGGGTATAATTCAATTGTGCATCGGTAAGAGTCTTACTAGCGTAATATATGGTGTGAGGGACGTGATTGACTCGTTGACCTAATACAACTCCTATGGCATAATCAGATGTGTCACACATGATCTCGAAAGGTAGGGACCAATTAGATGACTGCATAATGGGTGCTGAAAAAAGGGATTCTTAGAGCTACTTAAATGCTCGAAGGCAGGACTCGTCGAAGATGAAGGGGATGTCCTTTGCAAAAAGGTCACAGAGTGGCTTGGAGATCTTAGAGAAGTTCTTAATGAACCTACGGTAGAAACCAGCATACCCTAGAAATGATTGTGCCTACCGAATTGAAGAAGGGGGAGGATGTTTTGAAATGAGGTCGACTTTAGCTTTGTCAACTTCAATCCCCATTTTCGAGATTATATGCCCCAACACTATTCCCTGTTGAACCATAAAATGGCTCTTTTCCCAACTGAGCACAAGATTTGTCTTCATATAATACTTGAGGACTTTTGTCAAATTTTAGAGACAATCTTCAAACGAGGACCCTAATATTGAGAAGTCATCTATGATGACTTCTAAGAATTTCTCGACCATATAAGAGAAGATAGCCATCATATACCTTTGAAAAGTTATCAGTGTATTGCATAATCCAAATGACAAACGCCTATAGGCAAAAGTGCCAAATTGACAGGTGAAGGTGGTCTTCTCCTGGTTCTCGGTATAAACGGGTACCTGGTTGTACCCGGAGTAACTATCTAGGAAGTAGAAGAAACTTTAACCCATTAAACGTTCTAAGATTTGGTCAATAAAGGGTAGCAGGAAGTGATCATTCCTAGTGGCAGCGTTCAACTTGCGGTAGTTCAATACACGCTTGCCAACCTATCGTGGTGTGTGTAGGTTACCAACTCTCCCTTATCATTTTGTACAATGGTGAGCTTGGATTTGTTATGGACTACTTGGGTTTGGCTCACCCATTTACTCTCAAAAATAGGGTAAATGATACCCACATCTAACAGTTTCACAAGCTCCTTTAGGACAATCTCTGTCATGTTCGAGTTGGGTCTCCATTGCATTTCTCAGGTGGATTTTGCATCATCTTCGCAATGAATGCGATGCATGCAAATAGAGGGCTCAATTCCTTTTAAATATGCTACTGACCACCTTATGGCTCCTCTATGATTTCTCAATACTTCTACGAGTTAACTCTCCTGATCAGAGGTCAAATCAGAGGCTATAATGGTCTGTAAAGTGCTATTAGGCCCAAGGAATACATATTTAAGCGAGGCCAGGAGGGGCTTTAGCTCAAGGTCAGGTGGTGAGTCTAGAGAGGGCATAGTAGGGATGGACGATAGAGGCGGAAGGAGCGCAAATCGAGACTTTCATGGTGGAGTGTCGAGATAGCTGGCAGACTAGAGGAGGGAGTTGACATCACTAATGAACTCCTCGATATCAAAGTTGTTGGCTCCAAAGTGTGCTAGACATGTCTCAAGGGGTCATCTCTAAATATGAAGGGTAGCATTGATTTGGTGGCCTTTTCTATCACATTAACTGCTAAGCAGTCAGAGTGCTGATGGCACTACTGAGAGACATGAAAAATATTTAAGCACAGCTTCATATTCTCGAAAGAAACATCCATTACTCTGATTTAGCAATTAATGCATGCGTTAGCTGTAGCTAAGAAGGGTCGACTGAAGATAACAAGTGTTTATCCTCTAAACTGTAGGTCATGCTTGGTGTCTAGGATGATAAAGTCGACTGGAAAAAGGAATTTATCAACTTTGATAAGTACATCCTTTATGACTCAGTGAAGTACTTTAACTAATTGGCTAGCTAACTAGAGAGTGATCGATGTCAGTTTGAGCTCGCCTAAACCATATTGCTCATACTCTGAATAGGGGAAGAGGTAGACACTGGCTCCTAGGTTGAGGAGGGCACGGTCGATTGAGTGATCACCAATGACACATGAGATGGTAGGGGTCCCCGAGTCTTTGAGTTTGGGAATGGTGTCTTGCCCAATGATGGCACTGACTTGTTTGGTGAGGAGGACTTTTTTCGAGATGTTGGTCTTGGACTTACGCTTTTGGGTCAAAGGTCTTTTAAGAACTTTGCGTAAGAGGGAACCTTCTTAATGGCGTCTAAGAGTGGTAGGTTGGTCTTGACTTACTTGAAAAACTCAAGCATGTCATCAATTGCAGCTCCCTTTTTATCGAAAGGTGGCGGTCTATCGAGATGCATACTAAGCGGAGCTCGTAGTCTGGATTGAGGAGGAACTGGAGTCATCAGTGACTCATGAGAGGGCGTGGGTGCAAGAGGAGATAGTGTCATGTGTTGAAGGTGTGTGAGATAAGAGAGTAGGGTCGATCTTGGAGCCATCAGACGACTCCAAATCACGAAGAACTGTGGGTAAGGTAGGCTTCTCAGAACGAGTCTCAAGCTCTCGTCCATTCCTCAGGGTAATAACTACCTACGCCTGTTCGTGAAAACCACTACTAGAAGCTATGGTAAATTTTCCCTTAGGATTGGTTACTAGCTGACTGAGTAGATTGCTTTCCTCATGGCGGCTTATAACAGCTGCTAGCTGCCCAACTTGAGTTTCTAGCTTTGCAATGAATTGGGAATGAGAACTCAAAAGTTGGGTTCTCGTATCCAATTCTTGCAAGGCTTTCAACACCTTTTCCTCAAATGCGGTGTTTTGAGGAGGGGCTAGAGGTGCAGTTTGATGGATAGGAGGTGGGTAGGCCGATTAATTGTAGGCTAGTAGGAACACTGGCCTCAGAGGTGGTGCTGGCATATTACCCTGATTGGGTTGCTGTCGCCAAGAGATGTTCGGATGTTTTCCCTAACCCGAGTTATAGGTAGTGGAAAATGGATCATCACCCAGATGAGAGAAACCTTGAGTTGTGTTAACTTGCTCTTGTACAAACTTAGGGTATTGTGAAACAGATGAGCAATCAGCAACATAATAAGCCGAGCTGGCGCACAATGCACATGGACCTAAGAAAGTGAAAGGTGGTGCAGTGGGTGCTGCGACTGGACCATTACACAGGAGTTGACTCAGAGTCTGTGTCAGGGTGCAACTAGGTCGGGAGATTGTGTAATCTCATATATACCTCAGGATTTTGAGGTGAATGGGGGCTATGGACCGGTCTGTACAAGAAGATGAGGCTTCATGTTGAGAGTTCTCACTTAAACTCTCAAAAAGGCTCCAAGCCTCATTCTCATTTTTCTACATGAAGGTTTCACCGCAAGAAGCATTGGCGAACTGACGATGTTGAGGCGTCAATCCATCATAGAAGCACTCGACGAGTTTCCATTTTGGCACTTGATGATGAGGGTAAACTCTAATGAGATCCTTAATGTTGGAGGCAAAACTGCTTAAATCATTATTTTTCCAAACGATTTTTGATGAAAATTAACTGGACAGACAAACACCGAAACGAGCTCCAGATAAAACTTTTGATGTCGAACGATCAAAATAAAAACTCATGCAACCAAAGTTAATTTAGAAGAATACATTTTTTCGGTCGATTCTTCAACAATGATTTTGATTCCGAGTTGAAGCTCCCATCAGACCTTCTACTGTTTTCCTGTATGCATTTCTCGGCCGAAGTGTGGGCTACGAACCTTCGAGAACTCGTACCAGTAGAACCTGGTCAGCTTAGTCTTGAAGATAAATTATGAATTTGGTTTAGCTTACCCGCATATTTATAGAGTTACAGTAGGGACCTATGAAGTAATTATAACGAAGACTTCTAGTCGAACACAGATACCCATCCAGCGATTTTTGCAATTAAGCAAACCTCATAGCGTTATTTACAATTATGAAAACCTTATAGTGATATCTGTAATTTTTATAAAACACAAAATTATAGCTTACACCACTAAAGAACTATAATTGTGCTCTAAGTAATAATCTCAAGACCTTCTTGCATTGAGCACCTGTTATTAAATGTTTAACATTTCTCCCTACGTTAAGATTATCGATACCGCCAATTAAATTTAATTATTGACAATTTAATTTAATTAGCATCTTGAAATTTCTTAAACCCTTCCGCTTAACTTATTTTACCGCAGGATAATGAAATTCACCTGCAGGGTTTGACCCGGTCAAAACTTATAAGCTTCCTTAAAGGAGTATCCTCAATCCCGATTATTCACGACCTGAATTCCATCAATAATTAATATTTACCATATAAATAATACCGTTATCTAACTCACTGGGAATATAGACTCATATAAGATCGTACTCTCTAATGAATCAAAATAACGAATATTAAATATACGTAAATCAATAATTATTTCAGGATTAAGAGTATAAGCACTATACATAATAACCTTGGGATGTGAATTAATTTATATAGTTAGTATAAAATTAATTACCCCAAATGTTCCATTCAATACACACAAAGTGTACTACCATAGAGAATCGGAACAATAGACGACACTATTATTTGTTTTTCATAACCAAGACAACCTTACTACAATTCTGTGCTACAGTTGTACCGATGGTATGTTAATTTTCATCTAAACTGTGAACATAAAACTTACATTATGCAAGAACTTAAAATCTGATCTTCTGTGTGCAAGCCGTACTATACACACCAGATTAAATACTGTACTGAATAGAGAACATTTATGCATAACATTAAAAAAATAATATACATACATTACTCATTAAGATTTTCATAAAGTAGAAAATTAGTTTTATTAAAATAAAATTAAATGCTAAAAATATAGTTTTCAGTAGACCAACCCTAACATTCTCCCACTTATACTCAAAACTATACTGTTATACATCTGACTTCTATGCCCTTTACATAACTATCAAAAGTCTTAATCGGTAAGCTCTTTGTAAAAGGATCTGCAAGGTTATCTCTTAATGCAATCTAGGTCACAACAACATCACCTTTCTGTATAATTTTTCATATCAGATGATACTTACGCTCAATGTACTTTTCTTTCTTATGGACTCTTGGCTCCTTCGAGTTTGTAACTGCTCCACTATTGTTACAATAAGTGTAATAGCCGACTAAACTGAAGGGACCACCTCTAAATTCAATAGAAAGTTCCTCAGCCAAACGGCCTCCTTGGCAGCTTCAGAAGGTGCCACATACTTAGCCTCCATGGTGGAATCAACAATACATGATTGCTTGATACACCTCCAACTTATAGCTCCACCTCCAAAGCTAAACACATATCCTGAGGTAGACTTACGGGAATCCTTGTCAGACTGGAAATTTGAGTCTGTGTACCCCAAAGGTACTAGACAGTTTGCCTGGTAAATTAGCATATGATCCTTAGCCCTTTTCAGGTACTGGATTATATTCTTTACCGTAGTCCAATGCTCCTGCCCTGGGTTAGATTGATATCTGCTAACCATGCCAATGGCAAAGCAGATATCGGGTCTAGTGCAAAGTGTAGCATACTTGAGACTTTCTACTGCCGAAGTATAAGGAACCTAACCCATCAGGTGTGTTTTAGAACACTGATCCTTCAGTAGAGCAATTTCATGCTTGAAAGAGAGAAACCCTTTCCTAAAATCCTGCATGCTAAAACGAGCAAGAATATCGTCGATATACTTTGCTTGTGATAAGCCCAACATCCTTTGTTTTCGATCTCGAACAAGTTTGATTCCAAGGATGTGACTAACTTCTCCCAAGTCCTTCATATGGAACTGCTTAGATAACCATACTTTAACCATAGATAATACCCCCACATCATTTCTGATGAGCAATATATCGTCTACATAAAGTACTAGAAAGATCACCATGCTTCTGTTACGCTTCTTGTGCACACAGAACTCATTCAAACTCTGATAAAAATCATAAGATTTTATGGCTTGATCAAACCGAGTGTTCTAAGACTTCGATGCCTGCTTAAGTCCATAAATGGATCTTTTAAGCTTGCACAACATGTGATCTTAGCCCTTCACAATGAGTCTGTCTGATTGTATCATATAGGTACACTCGTCAAGATTTCTATTAAGGAAAGCTGTCTTGACATCCATTTGTCAGATATCGTAATTGAAATGAGCAGCAATAGATAAGAGAATCCGAATAGACTTAAGCATAACTACCGGCGAAAAAGTTTTTTCATAATCAATCCCTTCTTTATGAGTGAACCCTTTAGCAATAAGCCTAGCTTTAAAGGTTTCAACATTCTCGTCTACTCATCTCTTCCTCTTGTAGATCCACTTGCATCTAATAGATTTTATCTCTTCGGGTGATTCACAAGTTTTCAGACCTGATTGGAATCCATAGATTCCATCTCTGAATTCATAACCTTTTACAAAAGTTCTGTATCTTTGTCCTAAAGTGCTTCATTGTAGTTACAAGGTTCTATATCTAGTTCTGTTGGGCTCCTATCAAAAGGCTCTCCCAAGAATATATACCGATCATGTTGATGAACAACCCTCCCACTACGATGAGGCACTACCTATATCTGTGTACTAGTAGTAACACGCTATGCAGAATCTGAACCCTATGCATCAGCACCTTGTTCATGATTTACACCTGTCCCGATAATTCTCCTACTACGATGAGGTAATGGGATATCCGTAACTTGTGATTCTTCTTCCATTCTAGTGGTATTTCTTCATTTCTTCTAAAACAATTTTACTATTGGGCCTGTAGTCCATAATATAATTCTCTTCCAAGAATCAGGTATTGGTGCTAACAATGACTTCTTGATCCATAGGATTATAAAATAGACCACCATTCGTTCCCTTGGGTTACCCAACAAAGAAATAAACTTCTATTCTTGGTTCCAACTTACCCGCATTCCCTTTCAGCATATGTGTTGGACACCCCCAAATCCGAATATGTCTCAAACTAGGATTACGCTCGGTCTACAATTCTTTAAGAGTAAAAGGTACTAAATTAGAAGGTACCAAGTTCAGAATGTAAGCCGTTGTCTCTAATGTGAGTCCCCAAAATGAATTGGATAATCCTGAATAACTCATCATAGACCTTACCATCTCCATAAGAGTCATATTTCTTCTTTCTGCTATACCATTCTGCTGCGAAGTGCCAGTTGTGCAGTTAACTAGTATCTAATCCCCTCTAATGACAAGTAGTCCTTAAACTCTCCAAAGAGGTATTTTTTTACCACAGTCGGATCGTAATGATTTAATACTTTTACCCAAACGCTTCTCTGCCTCCACATTGAATTCTTTGAATTTCTCAAAGTATTCAGACTTATGGTGCATTAGGTAAATATATTCATACCTCGAGTAGTCGTTAATGAAACTGACAATGTATTCAAAGCTACCTCTAGCCCAGATTATCATAGGACCATACACATTAGAATGAACCAGTTCTAATGGTTCTTTAGTTCTATAGCCTTTGGCCAAAAAGGACCTCTTGCTCATCTTACCTTCTGAGTAAGATTCACAGACTGGAAGTGCCTCCACTTTAAATGAATTGAAAGGTCCATCTTCTACCAGTCTATTTATCCTTTTTAGATTAATATAATCTAAGCGTAAGTGCTAAAGAAACGTTTGATTCATTAAAGAAGAAAACTTTCTTTTATATGATAAATTAGATGTGTTATTTAATTCAGTCAGTTGCAGTGCAGGAGAGATTGGAGTAATAACATAAATATCATTCACTAATGTACCAGAACAGATAACCCGTTTATTATCTTTAATAACCACAGAGTCATTAAAATAAATCAAATATCTGTCTTTAACCAATCTAGAAACGAAAACTAAGTTCCTTCTAATGGAAGGTACATAAAGACAATCTCTGAATATTAAAACCCGATCTCTACCAAAACTGAGAGTGACATTTTCTACTGTAACTGCTGTTACCTTTGTATTATTACCCATATGTAGGTAAATCTTTTCGTCACTAAGTTGTCAAATTTTCTAAAAATCCTGTAAAGAATTGTAGACATGATTAATAGCTCCCATATCTACACACCAAGTACCGATAGATAACACCGCTAAATATGTTTCCATAACCAGTGAACAGAAATTACCCTGATTGTTCTTCCTTCTGAGAAATACTAGACATAGCGCTTTCTAGTGCCGTGTCTGGTAATAGTGAAAACATCTATTTTTTGGCTTTTTTACAACAGTCCGTGGCCCACTAACTACCCTAGAAACCGTGTCTCCCTGTTTCTGAATCTTTTTCTTCTTCATGCCTTTCGGCCCAAAGAAAGAGCCTTTTTCAAAACTAAACACATTTCCTGGTATTGAAAGAATACTCTTGGTAGTTAAAGCTATATCCAAATTACTTTTTCATTCAACAAAATTTGATCCCGTAAGTTTGTTTTCTTTGAATATAACCTTGAGTGAATTAAAAATCATTTTATTTATGAGAAACACATAATTAAAAAATTTCTTTAATTATGATGAGCAATACTTTGAATTTATTTTAATTTGGTTCCCTCTACCATTTAAAAAGAAATTTGCCAGTAGCCTGGTATCCGGTGAATAGCATGTCTCGATAGGAGGACATTTACTATCCATCGTTTATCCAGGCAGGCCAATCCCTATTAATTTTACTATCTAGGTAACTGATCTTGCCAAGTAAAATTAAATAGTTAACATAGTTTCAGTTCAGTATATAATAGCAGTGACTCAGATGAAAAGGCTACTATTATAAACAGCTAAGTGTTAACCATCACCTAATCCCAAATCAATCGCTTCGCAATGAACCCTATAGATGGAAAAGTGATCCACACTAAGAATTATCCAGAATTATCCGTAAAGGAGATTTGTACTGACGACACTATAATTAATTTGTCCGATTGGGAGGAAAGTCTTCTTGCCAACACGTAGGGTTTAATTACATCACTTACAAACTGGCGATGGAGGCTGCGAAATTTATCTGTGAATAAATTCTCTCTTCCACTTAGATTTTTAAAATATTTTTTGAGGGTTATAAAAATCTGTTTAATTAAAATAAATTTATTAATTTTAAAAATCACACGATATAAAAAAATCAAATATCTTTTCGTGTTTTAATGCGTAATAAATAAAATTTAATAAATGCACAGTTTTTCCTTCAGCTCTTTAGCTAAGATAGTGATTAAAAGTATTTTTTTATTTTATTTTATTTTTCGTTATATATTTTTCAAAAAATAATAATTTATTTAGATTAAATATTTTTTTATTTAATTAATTTAAAATTTAAAATTAATTTTCACGCTTTTCTGTTAGAGGCAAAACTGTCAAGATCTTTGTTTTTGCAAACGATTATCTGAAAAAAATTAACTGGATGAACAAACACCAAAATGGGCTTCAGATAAAACTTTGATGACAAACGATCAAAATAAAACCCATGCATCTAAAGTTAATTTAGAATAATACCTTTTTATCGATCGAATCTTCAACTCAATTTGAATCCGAGTTGAAACTCTTGTCAAATCTTCTACTATATTCTCTTATGCGATTCCCAGATATAGTGTGGGTTATAATTCTCTGAGAACTCGTACCGGCAGAATCAGGACAGCTTTTGTATTAGAAGACAAGTTATGAAACTGGTTCAGCCTATCCGCATATATATAGTGCTACAGCAGGGACCTCGGGAGTAATTATGAGAAAAAATTCCAATAGAACACAGACACGTATCAACGGTTTCTACAATTAAGTAAACCTCATAGCAGTATTTACAATTATAGAAAACCAGCAGTGATTTCTATAATTTTCATAAAATATTAAATTACAGTTTACACCACTAAAAAATTATAATTGCATTCTGACTCATAATCTCAAGACCATATAGCATTGTGCCCCTGTTATTAAATACTTACTATTTCTCCCAACGTTAAGATTCTCGATACCCGCCAATTAAATTTAATTACTGACAATTTAATTTAATCGACATCTTGATATTCTTTGAGCCCTTTCGCTTAACTTATTTGACCGCCGGATAATCAAATTCACCTGTAGCGTTTGACCCTGTCAAAACTTATAATCTTTCTTAAGGGAATTTTGTTAATCCCGATCTTTCAAGACGTGAATTTTGTCAATAATTAATATTCGCCATATAAATAATACCTCTATCCAACTCACCAAAAATATAGATCCATATAAGATCGCACTCTCTAATGAATCAAAATAACGAATATTAAATATATGTAAAATCAATAATTATTTCAGGATTAAGATGATAAGTACTATTCATAATAAACTTGAGGTGTTAATCAATTTGTATAGTCAGTATAAAATTAATTACCCCAAATGTCTCATTCAATACGCACAAACTGTACTAGCACAGAGAATTGGAACAATAGACGATGCTATTATCTGTTTCCCGTAACCAAGACAGGCCTACTAAAACTTTGTGCTATAGTCGTACCGATGGTATGTCCATTTTCATCTAAACTGTGAACATAAAATTTATATTCTGTAAAAATCTAAAACCTGATCTTCTGTGTGCAAGCCGTACTCTACACACCTGATTAAATACTATACAGAATATCGAACATCCATTCATAACATTAAAGAAATGATACACATGCATTGCTCAGAAAAATTTTCATAAAATAGAAAATTAATTTTAATAAAAAATAAAATTAAATATTAAAACCATGGTTTTCAGTATAATAATCCTAACAATCTCCCACTTATACTTAAAATCATACTGCCATACATTTGACTCCCATGCCCTCTACATGACTATCAAAAGTGTTAGCCGGTAAGCTCTTTGTAAAACGATCTGCAAGGTTGTCTCCTGATGCAATATTGGTCACAGCAATATCACCTCTCTGTACAATTTCTCGAATCAGGTGATACTTACGCCCAATGTTCTTGCCTTTCTTATGGACCGCTAGCTCCTTCGAGTTTGCAACTGCTCCGCTATTATCACAATAAAGTGAATAGCTGACTGAACTGAAGGTACCACCTCCAGATCCAATAGGAAATTCCTGAGCCAAACGGCTTCCTTCGCTACTTCAGAAGCTGCCACTTACACGGCCTCCATGGTGGAATCAGCAAAGCAGCACTACTTAATAGTCCTCCTAAGGTAAACACATATCCTAAGATAAACTTACGGGAATCCCTGTCAGACTGAAAATCTGAGTCTGTGTACCCCAAAGGTACTAAATTGTCTACCCGATAAACTAACATATAATCCTTAGTCCTTTTCAGATACTTAATTATATTCTTTTGTTGAGAATGTATACTGAAAAGTCATGCTTTTTATGTATTTTATTATGGATTCCTAGCATATTAATGAGAAACATTTGAGATGATTTTGCATTTATGATTTTATATTTACATTTATGATGTATGAATGCATAG
>JAUMHN010195552.1:0-21334 GCA_032360265.1 Heliamphora ciliata
GCAAACTTCTGAATGTCTTTAGAGCATTCGAGCTGTGGATCTGCAGCAGATAATTGTTCCCAAATATGATTGGTCTGAGAATAGAAATCAGCAATAGATTGATCGGGTTCCTGACGCATCTGATAAAGTTTGGCTTCCAGTTGAAATTCCAAGGAGGCATCATAGGTGCAATTGTATCGTTGAGCCAAAAAATTCCAAGAAAGGGTAACATTCCCAAGTTTTGGAAGAAAACTGTTGATGGACGGAACAGAGGTGTTGATCAGCCAAGACAGAATCTTGTAGTGAATATTGTCCCAGTCTTCTAGACGAGTTGCAAATGCCACTTTCATCTCGCTGCTGGTCTGTACGGGTTCAGGAATGGCTCCAGTCACATAGCGCCATAATCGACGTCCTTTTAAGAAAACCTCAATGTTCTGAGCCCAGATACTATAATTGGATCCATCCAATATAATATCAATAGGACGAACAATGGAATCGAGAGTCGATGCTGATTGAGACAATTTTTTTTTGAATGAATAAATAAAGAAAAAAAATGAATAAAGAAGGTTGATTGGAGAGCAACATGGGGCGGCTGATGAAGAGAGAGAAAGAGAGAGAGTGGTGCACCTAACCCAAGGGCTTAAGGCCACACTAATACTTCTTCTTCTCCCATACTCAGTTGCTGAATGTGCTGTGAGAGGCACACAGGGGTGGCACACGGGGAGGTCGATGAGGGAGGAGTGAGCAGAGGTGTCGGCGGTGTGGTGGAGAGGCAAGGCGGCGCCGGCGGCAAGGGAACAAAGACGGCAGCACAGTGGCTTCAACAGCACGGGGGGAGGCCTGATCTGGTGGATCTGGTTGAGGCCGAAGCAACAGACGGGGGAAGCGACGAACGGCGGCGGCGAAAGCGACGGACGGCGGCGGAGCGTCAGGCTGCGACGGCAAGCATCTGGTTGGGGCGACGAGAGCGACGGAGGCAGTGACTGGCGTTAACGGTGGAGGTCCGCGAGCACGTGAGCGAGATCCGTGACGGTGACGGCGGCTTCGAGAGTAGCGGCGGTGGCAATTCCGACAATGCCAGTGCCAGATCCGAGCTCTATTATCCGGAGGTGGCAATGACTGGGCTGACCGCTAGCTAAGGCGGAGAGAGTGGGGTTGAGTCCGGCTGAGGCTCGTGCGGCGGCGAAGACTGTGGTTCTTGAGGGAGAGAGCGGCTGAGACTCGTACGGCTACGACTGGACGACGTCCTACAGGCCACAAGACTGTGGCTCTGATACCATGAAGAAATTGAGAAAAGTAAAATAACTGTATATTTTCTGTGTATTGAAACTGTACAATATATGACCTATTTATAGGTTAATAGGACTGAGCATGAAAGAAAATACAATAAATATAAAAAATAAAATCAAATTAGAATAAAATCAATTTAATATTCTAACAATCAATCTAATATTCTAACAAAAGTGAACCTTCATGTGGGGAGTAGCAATTAACAAAGATTGATAAATGATAGATCATGTAGTGATGGATCTTTTGGCTTACATAATAGATAAACCATAACAACAAGTATGTGATGTTCAACAACATAAGGTAAAGTAATTTAGATAAATTACCTGCTCATAATGTAACATGCTTGAGGGGAGCGTAATAACAGGAAGTGCAGAAGTCACCACAATAACTCAATATATATTCTAACTTAATGACCAGTCCCAATGAAAACCTTAAAACCTCATTCTTCTTTTCAATGATTTGTTATCTTGAAAAATAGCTTCATGGATACCATATGTAATGGTTCTATCATGCACAAGGCCAATGTGACATTGTAGCATCATTTTCTTCATCACATAAACTTAGAAGATGCCTTGAAACTTTATTTCAACAGCAAAACTTGGCAAATACTCGACATGGGATGAGGGAAACCTACAACAGATTGAAAGGTCAAGATTTAATAACAAACATGCTGGAAATATATAGGAAAAATAGAAATTTGAAGTCCTCGCGCAGAGAGTATGATACCACCACTTTAAAACTCCTAACAGCTACAATTCAACAATAAAACCAAACCAAATCAAGCCTTTGTCCCAATCAATTGGGATCGGCTATATAGATCATTTTACGCCATTCTACTCTGTTAAGGATCATATCTATTAAAGTTGTATACTAAAAACTATAATTTTTTGTTTTAGTATTTAATTTTCTTTCTTAATAAAATTAGTTTTCCATTTTATGAGAATTTTAATGAGCAATTTATGCGTTTCATTAATTATTTAATGTTGTACATGAGTGTCTTTTATTCTGCATAGTATTTTATCTGACGTGTATAGTTCGGTTTATACACAAAAAATCAGATTATTGGTTCTTGTAAAATATAAGTTTTGGTTCACAA
The DNA here is from genome assembly GCA_032360265.1 of Heliamphora ciliata. NCBI lineage: Eukaryota > Viridiplantae > Streptophyta > Magnoliopsida > Ericales > Sarraceniaceae > Heliamphora > Heliamphora ciliata. Next base: position 2,366 of record JAUMHN010195552.1, read on the forward strand.
TTTAGATGGAATTGGACACTCTATCGGTACGGTTGCAACACAATATTTTAGTAGATATGTCTTGATTATGGGGAACAGTAATTGTTTCGACAATTGTTCTGACTCATTATGCTAGTACACTTTGTGTGTATTAAACAGGACCAAAATAGGGTAATTAATTTTGTATTGATTTTATAAATTAATTTACACCCTATGGTTATTATGAGTGCTTATTCTCTTAATCCCAAAATTATTATTATTTATGTATATTTAATATTCGTTATTTTGATTCATTAAATGGTGCGTTCTTATATCAGTCTATATTCCCCGTAAGTTGGATAACGATATTAACTATATAGTTAATATTAATTATTGACGGAATCCACGTCCCAAAAAATCGGGATTGATGATACCCCTTAAGAAAGCTTATAAGTTTTGATTGAGCCAAACCCTGTAAGTGAATTTTATAATCCGACAGTCAAATAAATTAAGCGGAAGGGTTTAAGAAATTTTTTAAGAAGTTGATTAAATATAATTGTCAGTAATTTAATTTAATCGGTGACTATCTATAACCTTAACGTAGGGAGAATAAATAAGCATTTAATAACAGGAGCTCGAATACTACGGTTTTGAGAATATGGCAAGTAGTGTAATTATAATTCTTTAGTAGAATGAATTATAATTTATACTTTTATGAAATTACTTCTGGATTGAGGTAAGATTTCATAATTACATTGGAGACCTATGTTTTATTTACTCCACAGGTTCCTACTGTAGTTTATTTATATGATGTTATAAAATCGAGTCGCGAGATATTCCATATAACGTTCTAGTGTTTCCACATCTTGTGAATCCAAAAAACAAGCGACTGAACAGGTTTTGAAGAACACGATAGATCAAAATCTATACTTTGTTCGTGTTTTGCATTCGGGAATATAGCAGAAATCTTGTATCAGAAATTTGACTAGAAGTCAAAAACCACAGTAGATTGTTGATTGAAAATTGTTGCAGCAACCGAAATTATCCAACCAGATTTCGAAATGTATAATCCTAAAACTAACTTTGGGAGTATTGCCGAGTTTTATTTTTGATTGTTCGATATCGAAAGTTTTAATTTGGAGCCAATTTCAGTATTTGACCGTTCAATTATTTTTTGATTAAAATCATAGACATAATCTTAGGATCTTGGCAGCTTGCCCCAACAATATCTTCAGTTAGTTTCAATAGCTTCATATTTTTTGTTATTACGACATCCATGTTAATTTAAGTCTACCTCTCCCACTAGTGTTTCCATTACGCATTATTAAGAACAATAGATAAGTTCTAGTACGTTGTGAATGAAAAGCTAATCAAGGGTCACAAGCACAATTTAAAGTCAAAACATAAGCAAAATTTTGTTCCTAGTTTAGGGACATTATAAAATAAAAATAAATGGGCGTGTAAAAACATATAAAGGAAATATAGAAAATTGAGACAAACCTATTGGTAATATCAAGATTGAGGAGTTGTGAGGTGGATAGGTGGTGGCAAGATGCCATGATAGCGGATACAGGTGTTTTGAGGAAGAAAGGGAAAGGAATAAAACTTAAAACAGAGAAAGAGAGACTAAAGCAACCTTTGGAGAACAAAAGAGAGTGGTTGGTGGTGGCCGTTCATCAATAACAATAGCAATGGTTTCCAAGAGAGAAAAAAGAAAGAGGAAGAGAAATAAACACAAAGAATGCTAGTCATATATAATATAGCTTGTATGTGATATATATTTGAGAGGTTAGTTAGTGCTCTTAGGGCATTTCCCCCAAACCCTTTGCAGGTAAACATTTGTGTGGGTCCTATAGACTTGCAAATAGGTCCCACCAAACTATGTGGCTAAAAGGGGTATTAACATGAATAGAAAGAATTTAGGTCAACAACTTTTTTAGTAGATCATCAATAGATCAAAAAATACTGGGCTCTACACCTTTGAGATCAAACACGAGTAATAATAAGTCAATGTTGTTCATGCATTTGATGAAGGAAAATTTCATTAAAATCTCACTTTAGGTAAGTGTATAAATCATTATTATGGTTCAAAATGTTGAGCAACACAAACAAAGTGACAAGAAAAAATTACTCCAAATAGGCATTACATCCAAAAAAATGGGAGACTGCTAAATTTAAGATCATTATAGTTGTATTAATAACACTTCTTCAACCATGTGTTCCGTCATGAGAAAGTAGGTGCTGGTAATGATTTGATATTCTTCTAAACAAGTAAAAACAACATCTTTGGTTTTCAATTGAACAATGTTTCTTTTTCCCACTCTTTCCCTCTATTTCACTCCTCCCTCCTTACTAATTTTTACCAAATTCCTTTAGGTAAAATTTGAGCTGTGGTAGTGGCAGAAGTTAGCCCCAGTGTTCTCATTATTTCATCTTTCAGGTAAAATTTGAGCTGTGGTAGTGGCAGAAGTTAGCCTCAATGATCTCATTATTTCATCTTTGAAACCACCATTGAACATTCATCAAACCTGTTCTAACAAATCTCCTAATGCAATCCGAACGATATAACCTGCCTTTTAGCAAGAACTAAAGCTAGCCTATAAATCTGTGATAGTTGGAAACAATACCTACACACTTGTAACAAAACAATAACATGAAGTAGAATTTAGAAGCATTCATTCACTCGAAATAGTTACAGCATACCTGAACAGCAATGAAAGAGTACAAAGTGTGATTAAGATTTCAATGCCCCGTTCACAGAAAAGTTCCAATGACCCAGTTCACGTGCAATGACAGCAACAATTTCCTCGTGACTGTTACACTGCATAAAATCACTAACTCAGTCATACTAATGAAAAGTGTTGGGGGGTAGGGCAGCAAAAAGTGGACTTTAGGAAACGAAACCATATGAGCTCAAATCTTATGTCTCACACCCACTTTCACACCTTACTCTTGAAAAAGCTTGAACCTCCACCTCCCATTTGGGAGTGTAAAACCCACACCTTAAGTTAGTTTATATTAGTTAGGCCAGGTGGCACCTAGCTAAAGTGTGGCTAAGCAGCTGAGAGCACTGTAGATAAAGGCACTCTAGAATGTACAAGAGGTGTGAGTGAGATGGCTTGGCGAAGGCTAGCTGAACAAGTTAGGGTGTGCTGATTCATATTGCCACCAAGCAAGACCCACTGTCTAGTACTCTTGCGAAAAACAAATGCATTGAGCGCATTAGGGACTTAGTCTAAGTTTGAGGTAGTTTATGAGCTCCAGATAGGTTAGGCTTGTGATCTTGGAGCTCACCCATGGGACGACAAGGAGACCAAGTGTCTTGCTTGTTTGGCAGTGCGGGAACCAAGGTGATGTAGGAGCAGAGTCGATGAGGCCCACTCTAGGAGTTTGTGATGGTGCATGCACTTTGAAGGTGTTATGTAGTGACGGCTTTCATTATACCCATAGTCCATCATGTTAAATATCAACATGGCATAGTTCAACAAATGAACATGATTTCTACTGCTAGACTTGAAAAATCCACCACACTTGATGAAAGAAGACCAAATTAGTGTAAAATTTGAGATTTGAAAACAATAAATGATGAAAAGCCATTAACATAATGGCCCTCACTCCACACACAACTTTTCCTTTATTTTTCCCTTTACTTATTATTAGTATTTCATTATGTCCTAGCACCCAAAAATATGTTAGCACCACTTTAAACTCTTGATAACTGTGATCCAAAGTTGAGATAAACCAATATTTTGATGCAAATCTATTAAAATAATGGCCTCCATTACCCATACACAATTTTCCCTTGTTGTTATAATTTCTTTATGTCCTTTCATCTATAAATATGTTACCACCACTTCGAAAAGATGCAAGATCATTAAAAATATTAGCATTACCATCCCAACAATGATATTTGACTATTGCTAGCTTGATAGATATATGGTGACACGTTGGGCTGGTAGATGATTGCTGTGGCCTCTATATTTGTTAGTAAAAAACTTTTAGAAGTTGCAAACCCTGAGAAAAAGTATCTTTCGATTTATTTTCCTATATAAATTTAGGCTTTCTAGCATTTTTATTAAAGCCAACAATAAAAATTATACTTTTTAATCCTCAAATTTATCTTTATATCAAATAAGATAATATATTATTTTCTCCAGTGCCTTTCAGTTTTTAAAACTTTATGGGAATCCCGACGTGCTCATTCACGTACCTAAAAGGATCAAAAGGTACTGATATCATACCAAACCGTATCGATGATGTGCCCAAAAAGTACCAATGATGTGCTCAAAGCGTACTGATGTCGTGCTTGATAATTGAAAAAGGACAGTACTTCTTTGGTGTACCCAGTACATATATTTCCATATCAGAGCCGTACCTATATTTGGTATTTGTACGGAATATTTTTGATGTCCTCATGCTTCAAAGGTGGAAATCATATTATATGGGATCACATCAAAATTATTACTTATAAATGGGTCTGAGTGCATCTGAATCCATTAAATAAAGATGGTTACTTTAGATTTTTTTCCTTTAGTTTAATTGGGTGAATAAAAACCATATAGTAGGCATAATGGCATAATTGCATCGGATGCTTGTAACGGCTGTTGTGACACCATTATGACCCTTAGAATTGGCATTATGGCTTTCTCGCCCTCTAATGCCTTAAAAGTCATTTTTTGTTCTATTTCTTTTCCTTCTCAACATTTAGTTATTGAAAGCTAAACTTTCTTTGGCCCTCTGAAAAACAAAATGTTATACTACAAAATTCGAGGCACCAAACTGAAAACCTATAAGCACACTTATATGTAGTAACATGGATCTTGGTTTAAATTAGATTTGTTCACAAAAGTTGGAAGTTAACCCTTCTAAAATTTTGAAAGTTTAAAAGAAAAAACAACACTATATTTATAGTATAAAAGTTAATCTATCGATTGAGTCACATTTATTAAACAAAATCCACTAATACCAACTTTAAGCCTTCAAGGTGATTTCAAAAATAAAAAATGTGTATAAGGAGGCTTTTGTGGGAAAAAAAACTCATGATTCTAGTTGCCACAATCATTATGCTATGTCAATTACAACTTGAAACCCTGTTGTTGGGGATTAGAACGCGATCACTAATTCTGCCCAAAATCAACAACGAACGCACAAATCACGAAATAATAACGAAAAAGGGAGAAGGAGAATCAATCACACACAAACACAAGATTTACGTGGTTCGACAAGTCGTGCCTACGTCCACAGGATCACACACTTACACTATATTGATTGAAGATTACAAAGGGAAAAGAGTTATTGGAAGAAGAGAAACAAGAAACCACAAAAGAATAACAACTACAGTGCGGCGGCTGTAACCCTAGTAGCTTATAATAGTACATTCCGCACTCAGACGAATTGATCGGTCAAGAACACCTCTCAATTTCTCTATAGATGCTTCAGACGGATTAATCCGTCTTTAGACCGATCAATTTGTCTTTCCCAAATGAGTGATTTTTTTTCTCTCTGGCAATCTTCCACTTGAAGTAAATTTACTCCAAGCCTTGAGATATCCCAACCAACTCACTAACACCTTAAAACCACCAGCACAACCAATCAAACCGGTATGATCCAACCTTCTGTCTTCTAACCCTAAAGACCAACTAAAGTAGAGCACAACTTTAGTTTGTCAATGTTGACCCTTTAGTCAACATGTCGGCTGGATTCTTCGTTCCACTAATCTTCTCAAGATGCAACCGACGTTGTCCAGCAAGGAGCAAATGAAGTGATACCGCAACTATATATGCTTTGACCTGGAGTAGAATGTCGAATTTTTGGCAAGAAAGATAGCACTCTGACTATTACTGTTGAGCGTCACTCCATCAATCGTCTTACCCACCTCATCCATCAAACCCTGTATGTTAGTAGTAGCTTATTATTATTATTATTATTATTATTATTATTATTATTATTATTATTATTATTGTTATTGTTGTTGTTGTTGTTGTTGTTGTTGTTGTGTGTGTGTGTGTGGTTGCATAGTTGTAATGATATTTTCTCGTTTTAATATAAATAAGTGTGCTCGCCTGTCCAGCTGGATACGGCTTTCCATTATTCTCTTTCTAATAACATAGTATCAGAGCTACCATGAAACCCTAGCCTCTATAAAATCCTAACCCTAGCTTCCAACAGTTGCCGACAGCCACCAAGTCACCGACCACCCTTAGTCCTTGAATAGTGCCGACAGCCACCCAGCAACCCAGCTACCGACGACCTCTGAAACCCAGCCACCGACGACCTCTCACAGTGCCGACGACCACACCACACCCAGCAACGGTGCCAATGACCTCCCTTCCGCCACCCAGTCGCATGAACCCCTAACCCTAGCCCTTCAACAGTGCTGATAGCCATCCTCAACCTCTCGACAACCACTCTCGACCATCCTCAACCCCTCATCAGTGCCGACGAACCTCCCTTCGCCTGCACGAGTGCCGATAATCCTTCACCAGCACCGACAGAGCCATCTCAGGCCTTCAACAGTGCCGATAGCCTCCCTAAGCTCTTCACCAGCACCAACAGAGCCATCTCAGGCCTTCAACAATGCTGAAAGCCCTCGTCTGCCTCCCTCCAGCGCCGGCGATTACTTCTCATTCTTTCCAACTCCGTAATCCACTTCTCTCCTCTATACCAGTGCCGACATCCCTTCTCCACTTCTCCAGTCCAACCGACTGCAACTCCAGACACCCTAGCTTCTCTCGGTACCTCCCTCCTTGCTAGCTGATTGGTGTAAGACCTATCCGACTCTTTGTTTCTGCCTCTACTTGTTCTGACAGCCCAAAGACAAAACCCTAATTGATGGTTTGAGGGTCTAAGGGTTGCTGCAGTATTTATTTTATGGAGATGAATTGAAGGTGTGTTTAGCGGTCCAGATATGAGTGCTTGAAGGTGTGGTTTAGTTATATTGCTTGTTGGTGTGATTGGTCGTGATTCCTTGAGATTTGCCATTGAGATATTAAGATGTCGACGGAAAGTTCCACAAGAGTTGAGGATTCTCCAGTGAGAACTGATAAACAAGGAGTCACGAATGTGTTTTCATCATCCACACGATTAGTAGATTCGAAGTTCACTAGACCGCAAACGTACGTCTTATTGAAGAAGAAGGTATTACTGACAGTTGAAGGTATGAAAAAAGAAGACCGCTTATTCGAAGATCCTCTGGAGAAGGGATCTGATGAGTATAAGAGATGGAAGCAAGATGACGCACGATTACTGAGTAAGATGTTGAATTCAATGGAGTCCTCCGTTGAGATTCTGGTGGCAAATGCAACGACTATTCGAGTGGTGTGGACCATACTCGAAGAGACATTTGCCTCAACTAATGACCTGTCCAAGTTATATGATTTGATGCGGAGTACTTTTCAGCTTCAACAGGGAGACTGCTCTTTTTTGGATTATTTCAAAGAGTTCAAGGTATTAACATATGAGTATGATCAGTTGGTCCCTTTTACCAACCGATACGAGATTTATAGAGAGCAGAGGATGCAATTTTTGGTCGTTTGCTTCCTAGCTGGGGTGAACTAGCAACTTGACTAAGCACGCTCTCAGATTTTAGCTGGGTCTGACATTCTATCTTTATTTGAGATCTTCCGACGGATGAGCAGAACGATTAGTAGAGAAGAGCCTCGTGGTCCTACTACTGATCATAGTGACCATACAGCCCTAGGGGCATTTCCTGGCGGCAGTCGAGGTGGTTTTCGTGGTAGAGGTCGTGATGGCGGCCGCAGTGATGGAGGTCGAGGGGGTAGAGGCCATGATGGAGGACGAGGTAGAGGTCGAGGTGGACGTGATACCAGGTCCTGCTACTATTTTAGAGAGCAGGGACACTTATAGAGCTCGTGTTGGAATCTACATGAGCGTCCTACATCCTCTGTGGCCAATGTAGTGGCCGAGTATGATGCTCCTCCTCCTTCTGCTGAGAGGCGCACTATAGATATGACGCAGGAGGAATATGATATGTTCATTCAGATGCAGATTGAGAACACAGCCAATACTCCATCCGCCACAGTTACAGGTAATCTAGCTGCATGTATGGCTACCCCCAGATCATGGGTGATAGATTCAGGTGCTTCTTCCCATATGACCCACTCCACAGGTACTTTTTCATCTTATCAGTTGACCTCTGCACACAATGGGGTGATTGTTGCCAATAGAAGAACTTTGGAGGTAAAAGGGCAGAAAGTAGCTACTCTATCTCATTCTATTACACTCTCTGATGTCTTACATACTTCTGCTAATCCGTTTAACTTACTATATGTGAGTCATATTAATAGGGATATGAACTGCTTAGTAACTTTCTTTCTAGATCATTGTGTTTTTCAAGATCTAATTTCGAGAAATACTATCAGTAGAGGATGGGTGGTAGGTGGCCTGTATGCGCTGGATGAGACTTTGGATGTTGCATGCTTTGGGTGATCGGCTCAGATATTGGATATACATTGTCAGCTGGGTGATCCCTCCTTGCCAAGTTTAAAGAGACTATATCCCAGTTTAATTCAGGTTACACAGTTAGAATGTGAGTCGTGTAGATTTGCTAAGCACCTGCGTGTGCCATATGTGTCTAGACAGAATAATAGAACCATGAATCATTTCTCTTTAGTTCACTCAGATATCTGGGGCCCGTGTCCTGTCACATCTTTATTTGGTTTTCGGTATTTTGTGACTTTTGTTGATGACTATTCTCACATTACTTATCTTTATCTTATGAAAAAAAAGTCTGAATTACCTACTGTGTTTACTGCCTTTTATAATGAATTTCACACTCAAATTGGCACAACTATAAAATTCCTCCGTACACATGGAATTATTCATCAGACATCATGTTCTGACACACCGCAGCAGAATGGGGTGGCTGAGAGAAAGAATAGACATATCCTGGAAACTGCACGTGCCTTAATGTTTCAGATGCGGGTTCCCAAAGTATTCTGGGGTGAAGCTGTGATGACCGCATGCCATCTTATTTATAGATTGCCCTCTTCTATCCTACATGGTGCTACACCCTTATCAGTTTTACTTCCTTAGCAAATTCTTTTTTTCTTACCACTCAAGATTTTTGGGTGTGTTTGCTATGTGAGAAATACCAAACCAAATGTGACAAAGTTGGATGCTCGCGCACTAAAGTGTGCCTTCATGGGATATCCTAAAATCTAGAAAGGATATCGGTGTTATAGTACTGACTTGTGAAGATTCATTGTTTCCCAAGATGTGGTATTTGTTGAATCTACTTCGTTCTATGGCTCAGCCACTCCATCTTTCTCCTGTGTTGATAATGGTTTAGATCAGATTCTGCTGTATCCGTCCTCTTCTAAATTACCAGGGGATCTTCTCCTGTGACTAGTCCTCCGGTTGACATTCTCTCGGAGTCTCCACCTGCTGCCTCAAAGGCACCTTATCTTTCATCATCCTCCGACTCCTCAGCATCACTAGGCTCCACCACCTCTCCTCTACTCGAGTCAGTATCTCCTCAGCCTGATCCAACCTCTGATCAGAGCATTCATTGTTACGAAGATGGCCTTAACTACTTTGATACCTTTTTTCTTGTTACGAAGATGGCCTCCGTTCTTTTGTTCATATCGCTGGCTGCATCCCATCAGTGGCCCTTATATCAACTCAATGTGAAGAATGCCTTCCTTCATGGTGATTTGGAGGAAGAGATTTATATAGAGAAACCACCTGGCTTTGTTGCTCAAGGAGGTCCCCTAATCAGGTATGTTGTTTAAATCGCTCCTTATATGATCTGAAGCAGTCTCCCAGGACCTGGTTTAGCCGTTTCAGTTTCGTAGTACAGGAGTTTGATCTTCAGCAATCAGCAAAGGATCATGCTGTATTCTTTCGTCATACCTCAACAGAATGCATATTACTCGTCGTCTATGTGGATGATATTGTTATTACTGGTAAGACAGTGAAGGGATTGCTGAGGTTAAATCATTCTTGGGCACAAAGTTTTAGACAAAAGATCTTGGTGAACTTCAATATTTCCTAGGTATTGAAGTAACCAAGAATAAGAAAGGTGTGTTCATTTTTCAGCGGAAGTATGTTCTTAGCATTTTAGAGCATGCAGGCTATATGAATGCTAAAGGAGTAGACTCACCTATAGAGATTAGCGTCTAACTAGAACCGAAGGAAGGAGTGCCTCTTTCTGATCCTGACCAGTATCGCTATACAGTGGGTCAACTGAATTATCTTATTATGATGACTCGTCCAAAGTCAAACTAGAACCAAAGGAGTGCCTCTTTCTGATCCTGACCAGTATCGCCGTACAGTGGGTCAACTGAATTGTCTTACTACGATGACTCGTCCAGATATTACTTATCTAGTGAGTGTAGTAAATTAGTTTTTGTCTGATCCCCGTGTTCCTCATTGGCAAGCGGTGTTACGCATTCTTCGATACTTGCACAAAAACCCGGGGAAGGGCATCCAATTTTCTAATCATGGTCATATGGGCATGGAAGGGTACTCTAACGCTGATTGGGCTGGCTGCACTTTTAACAGGAGATCTACATCTGGTTACTCTACCTTTGTTGGTGGAAACTTGGTTTTCTAGAAGAGTAAGAAGCAGACTGTGGTATCCAGGTATAGTGCCGAGGTTGAATACCGGGCTATGGCTTTAGCTACTGCTGAGATTATGTGGCTTCAGCAGATTTTGACAGAATTACACTTTCCTCTTATAGGATCGGCCAAACTTTGGGTTAATAATACCTCTACTATTTATATTGTCACAAATCCCTTCTTTCATGAGAGAACGAAGCATATCAAAGTTGATTGCCAATTTATCTGTGCAGAATATCAGAAAGGCGTTAAATTTAGCTCTATTTCTACTGGCGAGCAAATGGCAGATATTTTCACCAAGGCATTACCGGGTCCGCGTGTCTCATGCTTATGTAATAAACTGGGCATGGTTGATATATATGCTCCAACTTGAGGGGGATATTAGTAGTAGCTTATTATTATTATTATTATTATTATTATTATTATTATTATTATTATTATTATTATTATTATTATTATTGTTGTTGTTGTTGTTATTGCTGTTATTATTGTGTGTGTGTGTGTGTGTGTGGTTGCGTAGTTGTAATGATGTTTTCTTATTTTAATATAAATAAGTGTGCTCGCCTATCCAGTTGGATACGACTTCCTGTTATTCTCTTTCTAATAACATTGTAGCCATACCATCTCCTTTTCAGCCTCTGTCACAACAATATACTCTGCCGCTGTAGTAGAAAGTGTCACAATCTTTTGCAGTTTTGAAACCCAACTCACTGCTGTGCCACTCAAAGTGTAGACAAACCCAGTGGTGCTCTTCCTACTGTCAATATCGCCGACTAAGTTAGCATTCACAAAGCCCTGTAGCTTCAGTCCTGTCCTCGTGAAACACAAGGATGTGTCAGTAATACCCTTCAAATACATCAGAATTCACTTGACAACATCCCAATCTGCTTCCTTGGATTACTCATGTACCTACTAACTGCTCCCACTGCATGTGCAATATCTGGTCTGGTATAGACTATGGCATACATCAGGCTACCAATAGCCGATGTATATGGAACCTTATTTATGTGTTCCTGCTCTGGCTTTGTCTTCGGATACTGATCCTTAGTTAACCTGAAGTGGCTAGCTAAAGGCATACTGACAGATGTTGCGCCATCCATGTTGAACTTGCTCAGCACCTTCTTCACATACTCTGCATGTGATAGTCTCACGGTCCCTTTAGTCCTGTCTCTGACTATCCTCATTCCAAGGATTTGCTTGGCAGCTCCCAAATCCTTCATAGCAAATTGCTTTAACAACTTCTTTTTTAACTTATTAATTTCCTCGATGCATGGTCCAGTAACGAGCATATCATCCACGTACAGCAACGGGATGAAATAGGAGCTGTCAAACCTCTTGACATAGCAACAGTGATCTGCCTCCAGCCTGGTGCACCCGGTACTTTGCATAAAACTATCAAACTTCTTGTACTATTGCCTTGGAGCTTGTTTCAGACCATACAGGCTCCTTTTCAGCTTGCTGACCATGTCTTCTTTGCCTTTCACAGCAAACCCCTTAGGCTAGCGCATATATATGTCTTTTTCTAATTCGCTGTGAAGAAAGGAAGTCTTAACATCCAACTGCTCCAGAAACAGATCCTCTGTAGCTACAATTCCCAAAATAGTTCTGAATGTTGTCAACTTCACAACAGGGGAGAAGATTTCAGTGAAGTCAACTCTTTCTTTTTGTTGAAATCCCTTGATAACTAACCTTGCCTTGTAGCGTCTGTTGCCATCATGTTCTTCCTTCACTCCGTAGACCCATTTGTTGTGCAAAGCCTTCTTTCCTACTAATAATCTTGCCAACTCCCAAGTTTGGTTTGTCAGCAAGGAATCCATCTCATCCTTCATCGCTAACTCCCACTTCATTGAACACTCGGCCTACAAGGATTCTGCGTAACTTTCTGGCTCACCACTGTCAGTGAGCAGAATATAGAATGGGGATGGTGAAAACCGTTGTGGCTGTCTGATACTCTTGGAAGACCTATTGACTACTGTCACTAGTGTACTATGTTCTACCTGTGGATTCATGTTCTCCTTGTCTTCCTCATCCCCGCTCAGTTTGGCTCCTTCAAAAATGTCAACCAAGTCAATGAACTCAGATTTCTTCATCTCTAGCATTACACTGTCTGTCTCTGCCTTTAACTTGTCCTTGTACAGCACCTGTTCATTAAACACTACATTTCTAATACTTATGGTCTTTCGGTTTTTGTCATCCAAAAATTGGTAGCCAAACTCGTCATCACAATAACCAATAAAATAACAGACTTTGGACTTTGGTTGCAATTTACTTCTAGCATCAGAATCAATATGAACATGTGACGTGCAACCAAAGACTTTCAAAAAAGATAAGTTTACCTCTTTTCTACTCCATACCTCCTCTGGGATTCTAAAATCCAACGGTACTGACGATCCCCGATTTAGAAAGTAGGCTACTGTGTTCACTGCATCAGCTCAAAAACACTCGGGTAGCCTGAAATGCAGTCTCATGCTTCTGGCTCTCTCATTCAATGTTCTGTTCATCTGCTCAGCTATGTCATTCTGCTGTGGTGTTCTAGAAATAGCCTTCTCCCATCTGATTCCACTAGTTACGCAGAAATTCCTAAATCTCCCGTCTGTATATGAGCCTCCATTGTCTGACGTTAGACACTTTAGCTTCAAACCGGTCTCAGTCTCACTAGGGCCTTCCACTTCTTAAAAGTTTCAAGCCCATCTGACTTGTTCTTGAGAAAATAGACACGTACCTTTCTGTTGGAGTCATCAATGAAAGTAACGTAGTACTGTGAGCCTCCAAGAGATGCAACTGGGGAAGGTCCCCACAAATCTATATGCACCAACTCTAGCCTGTCTGGCTTTGGTGTCTTGTCGCCTTTCAGAAAGCTAACCTTTCTTTGCTTCCCAAAGATGCAACCCTTACACAAATCAAATTCCACAGACTTCAAACCCGGCAACTTACCCTTTGACTATAGAATCTTCATCCCTTTCTCAATCATGTGCCTCAGCCTTTGATGCCATAAGCTCGTGTCTGAACCACTGTCTACCAATGCCATTGTATCCCTTGTACTTAGTTATGTCTAGGGTACCTGTCTTCATTCCTTAAGCCACTACCATGGCTCCTTTGGTGACTTTTCACGTGCCATCAACAAATGTCACTTAGTGACCCTCAGCGTCAAGCTGTCCAACTGAAATTAGATTTCTCATAAGCTTAGGTACATGTCGTACCTTGTGTATCTTCCACACTGACTGATTCAACACTCTGATTCGGACGTCGTCTGTACCCACGATGTCCAAAGCCTCCCCGTCTGCTAAATATACCTTATCGAAGTCACCGACAACATAATTCTCAATGATCTCCCGGTGTGCCATCGTGTGAAAAGATGCTCCTGAATTTAGTACCCAGGAATCAATAGGACTGTCCACTGATAGGAGTAGAGCATCTTTAACATTCTCTGTCACGACATTGACTAACTCATCGCCAGCCTTCTTCTTTTGCTCCCTACAGTTCTTCTTTATGTGGCCAATCTTACCACAACCCCAGTCTTACCACAACCCCAACATTCTGGCTGTCGTCCTGACCTAGACTTGCTTCTGCCTCTTCTGGACTTAGACCTACCCCTGTTCTAATTCCTGTTATTGCCTCTACCCCGTGCTTCAACATTTAATGTCGTACCGGCATTCGACCCAAAATTAAATACCTCACCTAAATCCCTTCTGCAAACCTCCTCACTCAATATTAGATCTCTGACATCATCATACTTCAATTTATTCTTCCCGACAGAATTACTTACTGTTGTTCTCATAACTTTCCAACTATTTGGTAACGAGGCTAATACAATCAAAATCCTAACTTCATCATCAAAGCTAATATCTACTGAAGATAACTGATTAGTGATGGTATTAAACTCATTAAGGTGTTATGCAACGGGCGTACCCTCAGCCATCTTAAGATTGAATAACTTCTTCATAAGATATACCTTATTGTTCGCTGACGGCATCTCATACATGCTTGACAGTGCCGCCATCATGTCTGTTGCAGTCTTTTTCTTGATTATGTTGTGCACCCCTGACCGGGACAACATCAATCTAATGACTCCCAGTACCTGTCTGTCAAGCAAAGCCCAGTCCTCATCCTTCATGCCGTCTGGTTTGGATCCCAAGAGCGACAAGTGTTGCTTCTTCCCATACATGTAGTCTTCAATCTGTATCCTCCAACACCCGAAGTTCGAACCATCGAACTTCTCGATTCCTGTCGATCTGCCTTCTTTTGCCGTATGTGGTCGTCAACCTTCTAACTCGGAGCTCTGTTACCAGTTATTGGGGATTAGAACGCGATCACTAATCCCACCCAAGATCAACAACGAACGCACAAACCACGGAATAATAACGAAGAAAGGAGAAAGAGAGTCAATTACACACAAACACAAGGTTTGTGGTTCGGCAAGTCGTGCTTTCGTCCACGGAATCATACACGTTCACTATATTGAATGAAGATTACAAAGGAAAAAAAGTTCTTGGGAGAGGAAAAATAAGAAACCACAAAAGAATAACAACTACAGTGCGGTGGCTGCAACCCTAACAACTTATAATAATACATTTCGCATTCAGACCGATCGATCGGTCTAAAGACAGATCGATCGGTCAAGAACACCTCTCGGTTTCTCTGCAGCTGCTTTAGACGGATCAATCCATCTTTAGGCGGATCGATCCATGTGATCTCTGACATTACCGTAATGTCACCCGCAATCGTTAATTAAAACTTAGTATAAAAATTCAAAAAATTATATGGTAAAATAGCATCCAACAATTTCTTATGGTAAAGCAACCTCTAGTGTTAATTATTTACTTAAAACAAGTGATAGTGGTAGAGGATAAAATCCCTTTCCACTACAACATGTGGAATTATAAACACATGTTTATGATTATCAAATATAGCCATTATCAATTTCTTGCATCATTAGTCAATTGCCTTCATTAATGGTTATTGAGAGAAGAAGAGAGAGAGTTTATTTTCTTATATCTCCTCAATTATCAATGTCGATAGCCTCTATCAAAATCACCAAAGGTATCATAGTCATGGCCATGTGTTCCCAGTAGGGCAAAAACATTGAGTGGCTAATTCGCAACCTCATTTTTTACAAATATCTCTCAAACAACTTTTGTTTTATCTCTGTGGGTTGAACATTAATATATTCAATCGTCATTGATAGGTGCCTCAATCATATTTGCAACCTTCTTTTGCTCAAAAAATCTCAAAAGATTTAGTAGTACAATATATGCATATAAGCATCATCAACCTACTATGTATTGCTCTGCAATATTCTTTTCAAAATCTATCAAACAATTCACCTCCATCATTTACACCGTCAATTTCTTTCATCATCATTGTTAGCCACTTCCATTATCACCACTTGATAGATAACATTTCTAAAGATCAATTCCACCATCTCATCTATCATCATCATCGTTGCTCCATTATCGTTGGTTGAGAGAAAATACTAACAACAAACTTGACATCTTTTTTCTCCAAAAATCTCTCAATGATATAAATAACTTGATATTGAAACTAGAGACACGTCTGAGATTTGAAGCAAATATGTCAATTCGTGCTTAGTGCATAAGGCATAGATATGCTCAGATGCATGACATACAAAGAGTATAATTGACCACCATGACACCAGAAACAAGGACATGAAAGAAAAAATTCAATGTGATACGTTGTTTTAAATTGAACGTCATTGAATAATGAAATTCGAGGTTGAGATTGTGAATAGGGCAGCGTGGAAAGTGGCCCGAATAATTTTTTAGTCCAAAAAAGGATAATAGGTCCCTATGTTGATATAGTTCTATAATTTAAGCTTGCATATATAATATGTCAAACTTAAATCTTCAAATAAACATGTAGGGTAATGTTGGTATCAAAAGAGTTTCCATATGAGAGCTTATAAAAGCTATTACCAATCATGTGCAAAAAAGTGGATTTCTAAATCAGTTGTCGCAAATCAGACAAGTATCAAAAGTAAGTTCACGCATAATTTTATAAGACTTATTATCTTCAATTCAGTCACTACGCATCGTGATCATTCTAGGATTAGGGGAGGTACGAAAAAAATATATATGTTTGCCTAAATAATAGTCAATACCTACATTGAATTTATGGACATAACCTAGAATGTGCAGTTGCACAATCTTAAATGTCACTCCTAAAATATATTAAAGTAATACTAATTTGGTCAGATATGAGGAAAAATAAGAAAGTATGCTAAGTGTATTGGGATATCAAACTCATTGCACATCATATAGGAAAGGGTTTTTGCATAATTTCCTCTTGGTTGGATATGAGACCAAAAATCCAAACTTCCTATATTTGTTATGGTAGATAAATATAAAAATATAAGTGTAAGTGGATCCCCTATCTCCTAGGATTTTTGAAGAGGAGGTCTCCTTACAAGAAAGCCCATCCGGCTGACATAGTTGCACAAACCATGATTAAAGCATCACAACTAGACAGTTATTTCATGATTAAAGCGACCTCCTTCAGTTCTGAGACCAAAAGTCTAAAACAAAACCAGGGTTGTCACTTGGTTTTAAATTTCAAGAACCTATGTATTGACTCCCTAGATTAGGCCTAGTCCTTTAATCACCACAGAATAGGCTCGAGGGCTAAGGTACACTGAGCAAGAAGGTGTTAGGCACTTACTCTGCCTAACCATATTATTAGCCTCTACTCATCACTGATGATTCACGAACTTATGTCTATATACATAATTAATGCATAAATGCAATGCAAACTGACTAGGTATGGTTACGTTTTCAAAAACATTGATTTTATGAAGAAAAAGAGAGATCGTGGTGATACCGTCGTCCCAAGCATGTAAAATAAATGTACTATCCTGAGAACCAAATGCTAAAGATTCGTAACCGCTCATCCCCAACATTATTTGAAGCGATCGACTACAGTCCCTTGGTTTCGATTGTCATCTACATCCTTACAAAGCAAATTAGCACCAAATCAAGTTCCTTTCTAGGGTTCAACCAGAATGGTCCTCAGGTATAAGTTCTGATGTTGTTCAAAAAGGTTAGGCTAAAAGGCAAACTTTGTTTAAAAGAAAGAGAAATTGAAGTATTTTGTTTGTATAAAAAAGGTTTTCTAGGCTTTTGAACCTAAGCAGGTATATTGATGGAGCATGCATTGAAAAATGACAACATTCGTAAGATATATCAATAAAAAAAACATGCTTAAAATATACAAAATAAATAGAAAGATTGAAATAGAGAAAAATAAACTTATGTTGACATGTCAACCACCAGTTAGCGCTCAAGTGTGCTAAGGACCATGAATATAAACTCGAACCTAAACAGATCATTCCTTCAAACTTCTTATTTCATGAGCACCCCAAAGAAGAATGAGAAATGAGGACTACGAGTCCTAAGCACAAACAACGCAAACTTTGTTTGAATTTCCAAATCGAGAATCGACTAATTTCTTCGGTCACAACGACGCTTCTAGATTAGGACTTTGAAATGGATTGATTCTAACCCATACTTGGATATTTGTGTCCTTCATTCCTTTCTAAATTGATCTTGGAATGAATTGAAAGGCTAAGGAAGGGCCCTTTATGCAGGCTACAAAAAAATGACATTTTAGAGTAAAAAAATCAATATGGCACATGCCCTAGATACAAGAAAACCTCAAAGGGATAGCAACGAAACTAGTAGCCCTAGATAGCTGACCTAGCCATGCGGAGGAGCCCCAGTGGCCCGTTCGGTCCTACGGGCTTGCCGAGGCTATTTCTTGTAAGTTATTTTATTTATTTATTTTTTTTTACGTATTTTTGAGTGTCCATAGGCAAAATGGGCCCACCCGAGTTTGTGTCAACAATACACTTAAACTTTTGAATATCTAAAAATGAGTGTCGAAACTTGTGAAAATAAGTTCCAAAAAAAGGTTAACAAAAAAAATTTTAAATGGAGGTGTTGTTCCGGGAAATGGAAATTCCGGGCAACTCGTGCGTCAAGTCGTTTTCCTCGGAGACCATAATTGTTCTTAAAATCGTTGTTCATCATTGGGCACAACTAACCGGTGGATTTATGCATTATAACTGGTCAAAATGGGATGTCTATAATAGGAAAGAAAAAGCTCTAGTATATTTGATTCTCAAATTTTGAAGTACTTTGATAACAACAACACTGCTTCAAACAATCAATGAGAAAAGAAACAAACTAAGAGGAAAATAAAACAACCAAAAAGACCCCACAAGATGCCGAATAATGTTCAACATTCTCAGAAAACACACAGAGACCACGCCTAATTAAGCACAAACAAAGTTGCTTCTCTCAAACACATAAATATCAATGTGCAACACAACTCTAACCCCTAATTGAGGGCAATCTAAGTATATATATATATATATATATATATATATATATATATATATATAAGCTTTAGCTTTGA
>JAUMHN010195660.1:0-21332 GCA_032360265.1 Heliamphora ciliata
TTTTTTAAAGTTAACGAACTGGCAAGACTAATATACTCTTATTTAATTCGGTTGAGTATGTATGGGGTGTATCATGGGTGGCGTGATATATGGGAATTTTCTAAATAAGAAAATTACTTTCCATTGAGTTTAGAAATTTGAAAATTATATCACCACATTATTAGCACATAATAGATTTATGGGATTTAGGTTTAATGGTTCTATATAAATTTTTTAAAACATCTGCCGCCTTCATCTCCGTCCTTCTCTACCTTCACTGCCTACCCCTTCGTCGCCACCCAAACCTTCGCCTCCACCTACTCAAACTAAATTGATACATGTATCAGTTGAGTTGTGCTGCAAGATCAGAAAAACTATAGTGCATATGGTCAACTAATAAATTATCAGTTGAGTTTGTGCGATAGGATCAAAGAAAATACAGTGCATGATATACAGCCTACAATAATGGCAAGTCTCTCCCCTTCCACCAGTAAAATTCTTGTCTCCTCTGAACCCAAAAAATCAACCACCACTTCATCACATCCGACGAAACCCGCAAGGGAGACAACTTCATTCGCCGCCATTGATCATCGTTGGTCTTACCCTCCTCGTTGTTGCAAGTAAACATACTGGCCATCTGGTCAAACATCTTCCGCGACGAATGTAGCAAAAGCCGACAGCAAGGAAGAGACTAGGGATTTTGGGGTGGGGGGGACTAGGGATTGGGTGGGTTGGGGGATTTATAGATTCTGAATTTGGGGAATGGGGGATTTAGGTGGGGATTAGGAATATGGGACAATCTATGCGATATAAGGGGTGGGAATTTGGATGGATAGCGTGATATATGGAGTAAAATCAAATTTATAGAAAGAAAACTCAACCTTTTTAAAATATGGGTAAATCAATCATAAAACTTTATCTTAATTTATGATAGTACTAAAACTAATAAAATAAATATGGTATAATTAAAACTTCTATGATGTCTAAAAATAAGATTAATTCTTAAATATCTCTTACTAAAATAATTATTTTCTAAGAACAAATTTAATTTTTTCAAGCCATAAACGAAGGAATTTGGTCAAAATTGCCTTTAGTCAGGGTAAATCGATGAGTATTGTTCATTGAATTGTTTTCAGTCCTTCCAAGGTTAACCGCCAACATCATGCCGCACCTCTATTGTCACTATTTTGCCTTCTTATAGTCATAAGCATTCATAAATACGGGCTCTGCATCAAGTATCTAGGGAAAAACTAGGGAAAAATATGTACTTTATACTCTCCTAAGCACCAGTGATTATTTATAAATGTAGGTTTTGTTTAATCTATAAATCTCTCTGTTTTGTCTTATGAATAAACATAAACTTCTTGAGAAATTACAGTTACTGTCTTTATCCGATTTAAGTTTATATTTATTTTGTTTGAGCTAGATAATAGTAATTAGATAAAGAATTTAAATTTTCTAGCAGTTTTCATGTTTTTCAAACTAGAAAGTTAAGTTTTTTCCATCATTTTTGTCTTTTTGCAAATTTTTTGACCAATCAATACACGTGAGAAAATAAATTTTTTTCTTTCTTTCTAATATTTTTTTTAATCAATCGAATCCCAAGAGACGGGACATTGTATGTGTTATTTATGTATCCGGAGTTCTTAAAGGAAAAGACAATTTGTTCTTTCGGAATAGGATTGTCTTTAATTATGAACCCAAGCTAGAAGCGTATAGAGACTTAGGATACTATAATTGCATGAACGTGGATTTGTAGGTTTCATCACCAGAAATTAAAAGTTGTGTTATCTCAATGAGTTTGGGATAATGAGAACTGAAAATATTTGTTAGTTCTCTCCTTTTATGATGTGAGAATGGTATAAGTGGAGGCCTTTAATTGATTCTTTCCTTCACCTTTTTTGGGGACAAAACATTAATATCACTCTTCTTAACTGTCTTAGCAGCCTTTAATATTAAGTATATGGATATTTCATCTTGGACAACCAACATTGATGTAGGTTTTGTACAATTAAGATGCAGATTAGTTCATTAAGTGCACTATGCCCTTAATGCATTCTTTACTAAACATTCTAAAAAAATATATATTAATATATATCGGTAGTTGTCCGGTTGTATACAAATTATTCAATTAGTTGAGAAAAAGAAATATCAGTATCACTTTCTTGTGAATGCATTCAATTGTCTCAGTTAGGGACAGATACAGAATTTTAATTTAAAATAGGCGAATTATTCTCATAAGTTCTTAGTAGAGTATGTATTAAATTTTCAGAAAAATTTAAGAGGGACGAACTTATATAATTTTAAAATATTTTGAACTAATACTACTATATAATAGTGAGTTTTTTTAAAGTTTCAGATAGGCAACTAGCCAACCACCCCCATCCGCTCTCCCTTAGTACGTCTATGGTCACAGTAGAATTTAATTCATGTTGTTATAGTTTTACAGTAGCAAATGTATTCCAAAAAATCACATTATGTAGAAAGAAAAATTATGCATCATAAAAAATTAAAAATTATATTTCTATCAAATTCTGACAAACTAAACATGAAAAAGACACATAATCCCTTACATTTTCTTCTTCTTTTTTTTTGTTTCTTTTCTTGTATGAGTTAAAATCTCAACGGCATTAATTAGCCATAGTACATTGCAGTTTATGGGGCTCACCTCAAGCTACATTTTATTGATTCAAACTATTCATCAATTGAAGTTTGTCAAGCTAATCAGTTATGTAAAACATTAAATTAAACGAGCATCGGTAGCCATTTGATTGAACCACATTTGTCTATAAAAGAATGAACAGTTTGCTCTTTCTCTAAAAATAACCATAATTTTTCCAAGGCAAATGTTGTTCGATCAACTTAATTAGTTTTTTACCCCGTTACTTGATGAAGCCCGCGAGCTAAACAGTGCGGATCATCTAGGGTCCTAGATTCTACACGCTAAACTTTAATTACCAATGCAATTGAAATTCTCAATTGCTCAAAATCTCGTCTCTTTAACTTCCTAGTGTTGAGATACTATCCATCTTGCTCAGCTATATATAGATACCTAAATATATAGGACAGTATTACCAACTATACACTTGAGGACCATGGCACTCACTGTTTCTCAACCCTTTTCATCCACTCTTCTCCTCCACCTCCTCCTCCTCCTCCTCCTCCTCCTCTTTCCTCTTCTTTGCCATGCAAATTTGCCAGACACTAAAGATGAGAAATCAACATCATCACCCTTCCAGTTCCTCGAGCATTTGAATGGCTCCAAGAAGGGTGACAAGGTAAAAGGGCTCCAGCAGCTCAAGAATTATCTTGAACATTTTGGTTATCTAAGCTATGATCCCCATTCACCGTATCAAAACCACGCCAGTGACGATGAATTTGACACTCACTTAGAGTCCACCATCAAATTATACCAACTCAATTTCCATCTTAACGTCACTGGAACCTTAGATTTTAATACAGTGTCGACGATGATGATGCCTCGTTGTGGGATGCCAGACATGATCAATGGCACTAATGGGATGCTAGTAGGCTCTTATTACTCTTTCTTTCCTGGGGAGCCAAAATGGCCACCTTCAAAGTATCACCTTACCTTTGCGTTTCAACCAGGAACTCGAAAAGATGCCTTTGATTGTATTCGACAAGCTTTTAGCAAATGGTCGCAGGTGTCGCGATTCACATTTAATCAAGTAGAGGACTTTCAGAATGCTGATCTGAAAATCAGCTTCCTAAGTTATAACCATGGAGATGGGAATAACTTTGACGGGCCTGGCGGAGTCCTAGCGCATTCGTTTGCTCCGACAGACGGAAGGCTTCACTTTGACGCGAGCGAGCGTTGGGCAGTCGGTAGAGCGCCGGGTGCGTTTGACATTGGGACCATTGGATTGCATGAAATCGGGCACCTTCTTGGACTCGGGCACAGCAACGTTGCCGCAGCTATCATGTGGCCCACCATTGGTGCTGACACAATCAAGGGTTTGAATGCGGATGATATTCAAGGACTCAAGGCCTTGTATCATTTTTAAGGATTGTTTGCTGCTTTTTTTTTATTTTTTTATTTTATGTACCAAGCAGGCCCTTAGGTAATAAGGTTTGGGTTGGGGTTGCGGGAAGAATTGGGCACCACGCAAATGCAATGCGGCCACAAGAAGAAGACTGGGACGCAACTAGAATAAAAGGTATCGAACTGTGTAATAATGAGTACAGGCACTAATTTGTGAAGTTAAATTATCAGAAAATATGTCAAATTTCATAGTTTATAAATTGAGGAATGAGCAGTAACGTAAAGCTCTAAATCAGTTTATATATAGAAGTATAATAAAAAATTCCCAGAGGCCAGCAACTTCTTGGAGTTGCAGAGTTTCTGTTTCTGTTTTTTTTTTTCCTTTTTGAAACGCCAGTTTCGCTTAGTTAATTATGCCGGTGGCAAAACCGCGGATATATTAGTGCAATCAATCATGGATTTAAAAAACACACTGTTACTAAGCAAATGGGCCAGTTTCTAATAATTTTTTTTAGGGTAAATTATACTTAATTATCTTTCCTGAGCTATCTAACAAACACAGTTAGATTTTCTCTGCTTTCTAAAATTTTAGTGACTTCCACTTTTAGTGTTGTTGCCTATCGCCATTAACGGCGATTGTAAATTTACCATTTTAACCCTAACAAAAAAAAATACAAACGATAAAAAATCCTTACAACAGTTTGTGATCAAACAGGGGTGTCTACCATACTCGAACAGTGAAGAAATTGCCCAAAAGGCTACAGTTGCAACAAGAAGAACTTCGTTGTTACCAAATATTCAAACAACTAAATACTAGTTCTAAATCTTTAATTTATTTCATCATCTTTACCAGCAATAGACCCTCATAACATTCACTTCAAAAGTATTATAGTTCTCGAGAGCATCCAATTCTAGCCAACAGAACTAAACAACACCAATAATAACCCGTATTCTCGAAACCATTAGGAAAAAAAAAAGAACCAAATTTAATCAGTTCGCGAGTTGCAGAGGGAAGTTCCTAAACCGAACTTCTTTGAAAATGGCTAACCTAGCTGTTTAATCTTCTTGAGCCCAAGATTTGAAGGCTATGCTCAATATCACTATAATGTTATAAATTTTGAAAATCCAAATTTTCCCAATAGAAAGTGAAATAAAATTAAAGGTTTGGACAAAAGATCGATAAATGAATACATGATATATTTTTGGCATTCTTTTTGTACAAGACAAGAGATATAATTTATATATATTAAAAAATATGATAAATTACACTGACCTCCCCTGAGGTTCACGAAAATATCAACCACATCATCTGTGATTTTTGAAATGTCACTAACCTTCCATTTGATTTAGTTTTTGCATCAAATTAGTTCAACCGTCAAATTTTCATTACTACTTAATGGAAAAACTATTTTTCAATGTATATTTTTTTATTAGAAAATAAAATATTATTTTTTATATAATAATAAAAATAGTTTTTGATGAAAAACAGTTTTAATATATTATTTTTAATAAAAAAATATAATTGAAAAACAGTTTTTTCGTTAAGTAGTAACGAAAATTTGACAGTTAGATTAATTTGATGCAAAAACTAAATCAAATGAGAGGTTAGTGGCATTTCAGATACCACAGGAGAAGTGGTTAATATTTTTCGTAAACCTCATAGGAGGTCAGTGTAATTTACTCTAAAAAATAATAATAATAACAATAAATCATAAAGTAGCTGGCCACTTAGGACCCCACGAAAGATGCACTTTGTTTGGTAGTTGAATGCATTAAAAGCATAGTTTTTTCCCAAATTCAAATGAAATTCAAATGAAATGTAATTTTCTATGTAGATATATATGCAAAATATACATAAGATTAGACATATATATATATATATATTAGTCTTTCAAATCTTGAGCCATGTGCTCAATCCTAACCTAAGTTAATTAAACTAACCAAAGTAAGGTTAACCAACCCTAGTTAGCTTAACTCCCTAAGGTAACCCATACACCTCTTCCTCTATAAAAAGGGAAAGAGAGTGGAAAGAGAGTGGAAGAAGAAGAAGAAGGAAAATTATTTGTTAAAACTTAAGTTATTTCTCCTTGTAGCAAGACCTAAAGAAGACAAGTAAGTGTCGTCCAAACATATCTCTCCCTCATTCAAAAATGTCTTCTCTCATCTTCATTCTTAAGAATTCAAACAAGAACACAAACTAATAATTCAAAAGAAACAAGTATAAGATGATCCAAGAACCTAGGATCCTTAGTTGAACGAAAGGACTTTGTTTTTGTGGTATTGGTTAGATGAATGGTGCATGTTCCTTTCTTGTTTTTAGGTTGTTAGAGGATGTATTTTACATACCAAGAATGATCTATACACAAAAACTTGACCATTCACATAAAAGATGACAAAAGTGTTAAGGTTGTATACTAAAAACTATGTTTTGAATTTTTGGTGTTTGATTTTATTTTTTTAATAAAATCTATTTTTCCATTTTAATGAAATCTTAATGAGCAATACATGTGTTTCATTATTTATTTAATGTTGTGCATAGGAATCTTTTATTCTACATATTAATTAATCTAGTGTGTAAAGTTTAGTTTACACATGCATGGAAAACAAAATTATCAGTTCTTGTAGAGCATAAGTATTAGTTTACAGTCTTAGATAAATTTATACACACCATCGGTAGGGCTATAACACAGTATTTTAATAAATTTGTTTTGATTATGAGGAACGATAATAGTCTTGACTATTTTTCTAACTGTCAGTGTTAATTTTAGGCAACCCAAGAGGGGGGTGAATTGGGTTTTAAAAAATAATAACAATAGTTAAAACCTTTTTGAAAACCTTTTAATATTGCAAAAAATTATAGCAAAACAAGCAAGGATTAAAGCAAAGCAAATATGAAAAAAGGTTAGGAATAGAGAGATAGAACCAGACACCAAGGATTTTATAGTGGTCCGGCTTCTTCCAAGCTTACGTCCACTCCTCAAGTTACCTTTTGAGTATTTTTACTATAGAGAATGCTTCACGGGCGCATTCCAAACCTTTACAACTTCAAGACTTCGCTTGAGTTATCCGAATGTTTACGGGCACATTCAAAAGCTTATCATAACTTCAAGAAGATCTTATGAAAACAAGCTCTCGTTTTTTTCTAATCTCTCTTGAACTCTTCTTTGATGAGATTCATTCACTCACTGAAATGATAAATGGTGGCTCACCCTTAAATACAATAAATAAAGAGCATTAATGAGAAACACTCACTCTTTTTACAGAAATTGAATTACAATAAATGAGAAGGTAAAGAGAGATGAGGAGCAAGAGCTGTAGTTTCAGCAATAAATGTGAGCTTGAGAGTAATGAAATTGATTCAAGCAATAGAATAGTGATTGTAGGTTTCCAATTGAATTAAATGTTAAGAAGTTACTTCTTATATAAGCTCTTGAGCATTAATAATCATTAGAGGTAGGTGGGAGCAATAAATGTCAGAAAACCAACCGTTGAGGTCTATCGCGAATTTGAATCTGCGTCACCGGTATCGACACAAACGCCTTTGGTGTCGACACAAAATGTCTTGGGCAGGTCCTTTAAGTGGTTGGGTAGACACATTTCTTCTAAGGGGTCGACACAATTTCTGCAAGCTTTCTCACCAACACAACGGTGTCGACACATTGGGATCTGGTGTCGACTCCTTTGTTTTTTAGAATTCGGGAGGCGACACTTTGTGTTGACTCAATTCTTCTTTGGTGTCGACACTAAATTCTGCAGGAAGTCTCGGTATATTTGTGCCAACACTTTTAGAATTTGGTGCTGACACTAAAATTCTTCAGGCGGGCTCGGGACTTTTGTGTCGACTCATCTTTTATTTTTTGTCGACACCCAAAATCTATAGGAGGCGTCGGTTCTTTTGTGTCGACACATTTTTCATTTGTGCCGACCCAAATTTTCGGATACCAAAATAGAGGAACCACTTTTGTGTCGACACAAAGTAAATTTGTGTCGACTTATTTTGAGTCCTGAGTACTTCAGCTCTTTTGTGTTTACACAAAACTTATTTGTATCGACACTAAACTTTGATACCTGAAAACAACTTCATACTACTGTTAGGGTGTCAAACCATTTGTTCAAAGATGTTGACACACTTGATATGCTTCAAATATACTTTGCCTTTAAAGAGTTTGACTTAATTTTTAATTTGGTTTAACACAAAATATTCTCTTTCAAGAATATTTAAGTGTTTTAATCCTTTTGAGAGTTGAGTCATTTTTTTTGGCTAAAGGTGCCAACTTACATGATCAAAATGTGTTAACACTTTCATTTTGAAAATATAAAAATATTATTCTTTTAAAACATTTATTTTTAGAAAATAAATTATGAAAATCATCAAAATCAAAATAAAAAATTCTTGGGCTAACAATCTCCCCATTTTTGTTGATTACAACTATATCAACATTTTCTAGAAAATATTTGAAAATATTTTTCAACAAGAATTCTCCCCTTATCGATATGCCTTAAACATAAAATGCAATCGTAAAAGCCAGACATTCAGTCATCATGATAGCATATAGTTTTAATATGATTTGCAACAATATTCTAGAAATATTTTGAAATTATTAAAAATTGTGCAACTCAACAAATATGTGCAAAGTGATTTTTTTTAAAAAAAAATTAACAATCAATCATAGTCATATGAGCAAGATATACATATATATAAATATGAACAAGATTGGTTATTGCACAAACACATAGGCATTTATCCCAAATAATTTACTATGTACCCACAACATTTAAACGCATCCAACAACATTCATCCAAACCACATAAAAACACAATAAATGTATGTTTAAACCTTTACATCTTCTCCTTCATAAAAACAAAACTTAAAAAAAGTAAAGTTCGGTAATGTTTTCTTCTTGCCTTCTCTTCTCCCCTTCACTTCTTCTCTTCTTCTCCCCCTTTGCAAACATAAAAAAGAAAGGCTACTGGTCGTTCATGAAATGCTTGAACTTTTTCTTCTCTTCAGCACTTTGTTTGTTGTCTGAGGCTCGTTCTTTGGAAGCTCTAGTTTGTGAGACCCTGACCCATTTTAATTTTTACGAAGCTTTGACGCGTTGTTATTTGTTTTCATTATAGCATGTTTATATGTATTTTTATGCATGTTCGGGCTTAAAAATGCATGTAGGGTAGGTTCTCGGGGCCGTTAGGCGTTGTGGAGCGAATTTTTTTTAAAAAAGAAAATATTTTCATAGCCTATAAATATCTAGTCTTAGATATTTTGTGGAGATATTTTGAAAACTTGGTGGCCATATTTTCTTTCTTTTCAAACCAAAGCTCTGCCTTCTCTCTAGATTCTCGGGGGCCTGGTGCTCGATTTTCGACGATCAGATAGCAGATCCTTAGTCTCCTCATGGTGGGCTACGCGTTTGTCCGGACGAAATTCCATTCCGACGAAGTTTGTTTTTTCATGTGGTTCGAGGCATCGAGTTTTTGACACATCGAGGTAGGATCCTAGGTTCTCATGTCTTATAAGGTTGCTATGTGAAATTATATATGTTTTTACCGTTTAAAAATGAATAAAAATTGATTTATAAATTGGGTTTTGGTTTAAAATCATTTTTGGGTGTTTTTGGTTGGATGGAATTGGGTTTCGAGTGTTTCTCTCGAGGTTTTGTGATAGTTTTGGGCTTGTGTATGTTCGTGGGTTGAAGAAGAGGTGTTTAGATGGTTTAATTGGGGTTGTGAAGCTTTTTTTGTCGCTAGGATTTGCTTTCTATTGTCGTTCAGCCGTCTGGTTTGACATGCGAATCTGTTACTTTTGTGTCAATACATTTTCTATTTGTGTCGACACCTTTTCTGTTTGTGTCGACATTTCTACTGTTGGTGTCGACACCTTTTCTATTTGTGTCGACACTTCTGCTGTTGGTGTCGACACCTTTTCCTTCTGTTTGGGTTGTCTCTGTCGCGGTTGTTTTGTGTCGACACCTTTGCTATTGGTGTTGACCCTTTTTCTTTCTGCTTGTGTTGACTACACTACTGTTGTTTTGTGTTGACACCTTTGCTATTTGTGTCGACACTTTTGCTGTTTGTCTCGACACCTTTTCTATTTGTGTTGACACTTTCGCTGTTTGTGTTGACCCCTTTGTTTTGGTCGTGTTGGGGCCTTATTGGTTCGTGTTGGCCATGTTGAGCGTATATAGGTTGTGTTGGCCGTGTTGGGCATGTGTGGGTTCATGTTTGTTGTATTGGGTGTGTGTGGATTGGTGTTGGTTGTGTTGAGCGTGTGTGGGTTTGTGTTTACCGTGTTGGGCGTGTGTGGGTTCGTGTTGACCATGTTGGGCATGTGTGGGTTTGTATTTGTCATGTTGGGCGTGTGGGGGTTTCTTTGGGTCGTGTGGTGGCTGTTCAGTCAATCGGCTTGTGGGGCCCAATCGACTGCTCTCCTCTAGTATTTTTTAGTTGATTGGATTATGGGGTCCTCTTGGCTGAAGTCACGGAGAGACGTGTTGGTCATTTCATGCGAGGTGTTGGTGCACGGTTGTGTGAGTGGTGGTTGGTGCATCGTTGGGTGTGGGACGTGTGGGTCCGTTGTCCTTTTTAGAGAGGCGATTTGGTGAGAACCATTTTGTGGGAGGTTTGGAGTTGGCCTTCGAGTTAGGTTTTGTTTTGCAGGTTGTTGGTATTTTTGAGTGTGTGGCACGTGATGTTGTGACGGGTTGTGTGGCGTTGTTATGTGGAACGTCGTGGTTATACATGCTTTTATTCTTATAGAACTATGGTTAGTTTTATTCTTGCATGTTGTAGGATGGATATGTGATTTTGGTGTATTTAAAGATCTGGTTTTATATATGCATGTCTTGATAAGATGTTATCCCGTGAAGATATACGTTAACTCTGGCAAACGGTGCATTAGTTGTGGCTGAGGTCCCTCGGTCAAAGTCTGAGAATGTGCATTGGTTGTATACATTAGCTCTGGTCAACAAGGCATTAGTTGGGGCTAAGGTCCCTCGGTGAAAGTTTGAGAAGGTGCATTCGTTGTATACGTTGACTTTGGTTAACTAGGCATTAGTTGGGGCAAAGGTCCCTCGATAAAAGTTCGAAAAGGTGCATTAGTGGACGCTGTGGTCCCTCGGTGAAAGTCTGAGAAGGTACATTAGTAGGGGCTGCGGTCCCTCGTGTGAGTCGTGATCAAAAATCGTTTTCAAACTATTTTCGAGGCTCCTATAAGTCAAAAATGTTTCTTATCTCTACATCCCATTTGTATGTGAAAACTGTTTTAAGGCTTGAAAAAAAGTAAAAAATTACACCTCGTTTTGCGAGCATGTTTTGTTTATATTTCATGTTTGTCTAGTTTTTGCTAAGCTTTGACTCACGGTGTGGGATTTGAAATATTTTTTAGGTACCGGTCACGTAGGTTGATCTAGAGGTGCCAGTTGGGGGTGAAAGATCTGTAGTCTTCCTTTTAGCTCTTTTGATCATGTATGCTATAACATGTCTTCCGGTGTTGGAAGCGTGTATTGTAAGCCTTTTTAGCGGATATATTAAATGCATGTATGTTTTTATTTGTAAATAAATATCAGGTTGGGTATTGTATATGGTTGTTTGTGGGTGTTCCACATGACCCGGAGTTTGGGGCGTGACAGGATGGTATTAGAGTTTTGGGTTCGAATACCTAAGAGCCATGGAAAGAGGGGTGCATCACCGTGTGAGGTTGATTGCGTGTGCTTGACTATATGTGTTTAGATGTTTTGATAGTACAGGCATGATAGTGTGTGACTGTTGTGTATATGTGAGCGTGAGGGTTGAACTTTACAATTGATTAGTCTTGCCCTTGGGCGTTTGGATTAACAAACATGAGAGCCAAGTTAGAAACGCATTTAGCTGACGTGATTTCTAGTAGAAAATCTAAGTAGGTTATCTAAAATGACGCGTCATTCTTGTCAGTTTTCCTTGGTATGTGGGGTTTGTTTAGTATGAACCTATGTGATTAGGTGTTAGCATGCTTATGTGGTTCGTGCTTATATGTTGCATCTTATGTTCTATGTTTCTTTCATATAGACGTGATGTATGTGCAAAGAGGGCGAGTCCATGGTCGAGGCTGTGGCTGTGGTTTGGAGTTTGTGGTGGACTCTATGGGTGGTGTGCTGTGTTGAGACAACGGTTGGTGAGGATGTGAGGTTGGGGGAGTTATAGATCCCGTGTCTTTGAGATAGTTAGCCATTGTTTAGAATGCCTGACCTTGTTTGACTATATCCTAGGAACGATTTGGTTGACCATCGCTTATATCTGTGTCAATTGCGATCGTCGGTTTGTTTCCTTTTGACCCTGTGCTGAATTTCGGGGACAAAATTCCTTTAAGGGGGATAGAGTTGTGAGACCCTGACCCGTTTTAATTGTTGCAAGGTTTCGACGCATTGTTATTTATTTCGTTATAGCATGTTTATATGTATTTTTATGTATGTTCAGGCTTAAAAATGCATGTGGGGTAGGTTCCCGGGGCCATTGGGCATTGTGGTATGAATTTAAAAAAAAAAAAAGAAAATATTTTTGTGGCCTATAAATATCTAGCCTTATATATTTTGTGGAGATATTTTGAAAACTTGGTGGCTAAGTTTTCTTTTTTTCAAACCAAAGCTCTGCCTTCTCTCTAGATTCTTGGTGGCCTAGGGCTCGATTTTTGACGATCAGATAGAAAATCCTTAGTCTCCTTGTGGTGGGCTACGCGTTCATCCCGACGGAATTCTATTTTGATGAAGTTCATCTTTTCACGTGGTTCGAGACATCGAGTTTTTGACTCATTGAGATAGGATCCTAGACTCTCATGTCTTATAAGGGTGCTACGTGAAATTTTATGTGTTTTTACCTTTTAAAAATGCACGAAAAATCGGTTTATAAATTGGGTTTTAGTTTAAAATCATTTTTGGGTGTTTTTGGTTGGATGGAATCGGGTTTCAAGTGTTTCCCTCGAGGTTTTGTGATAGTTTTGGGCTTGTGTATGTCTGTGGGTTATAGAAGGGGTGCTAGGATGGTTTAATTTGGGGTTGAGAAGCTTTTTTCGTAGCTAGGGTTTGCTTTCCATCGCCGTTCAGCCGTCTAGTTTGAACATGTGAATTTGTTGCTTTTGTGTCGACACTTTTTCTGTTTGTGTCGACACTTCTGCTGTTGGTGTCGACACATTTTTCTTCTATTTGGGTTGTCTCTGTCGTGGTTGTTTTGTGTCGACAGTTTTTCTGTTTGTCTCGACACCTTTGTGTCGACACTTTCGCTGTTGGTGTCGACCCTTTTTCTTTCTCCTTGTGTTGACTACACTGCTGTTCATTTGTGTTGAAACCTTTGCTATTTGTGTCGACACTTTTGCTATTTGTGTCGACACTTTCGCTGTTTGTGTTGACCCCTTTTCTTTTGGTTGTGTTGGGGCCTTAGGGGTCCATGTTAGGCGTGCGTGGGTCGTGTTGGGCGTGTTGGCGATGTGTGGGTTCGTGTTTACCATGTTGGGCATGTGAGGGTCCCTGTTGGCCATGTTGGGCGTGTGAGGGTCCCTGTTGGCCATGTTGGGCATGTGTGGGTTTTTGTTTGTCGTGTTGGGTGTGTGGGGGTTTCTTTGGGTCGTGTGGTGGCCGCCTTTCAGTCAATCTGGTTATGGGACTTAATCGACTGCTCTCCTCTAGTGATTTTTTAGTTGATTGGATTATGTGGTCCTATTGACTGAAGTCACGAAGAGGCGTGTTGGTCATTTCATACAGGGTGTTGGTGCACGATTGTGTGAGTGGTGGTTAGTGCATTGTTGGGTGTGGGACGTGTGGGTCTATTGTCCTTTTTAGAGAGGAGGTTGGGTGAGAACCATTTTGTGGGAGGTTTGGAGTTGGCCTTTGAGTTAGGTTTTGTTTTGTAGGTTATTGGTTGTATCGAGTGTGTGGCACGTGTTGTCGTGATGGGTTGTGTGGCGTTGTTATGTGGAACGTTGTGGTTATACATGCTTTTGTGCTTATAGAGCTATGGTTAGTTTTATTCTTGCATGTTGTTAGATAGATATGTGGTTTTGGTCCATTTAATCTTCTGATTTTATATATGCATGTGTTGATACAGTTTTATTTCGTAGTATACAGTTTATCCTATGAAGATATATGTTAACTTTGGTTAACTGTGCATTAGTTGGTGTTGAGGTCCCTCGGTGAAAGTCCGAGAAGGTGCATTGGTTATATACGTTGACTCTGGTTAATAAGGTATTAGTTGGGGCTAAGGTCCCTCGGTGAAAGTCTGAGAAGGTGTATTGGTTGTATAGGTTGGCTCTAGTCAACAAGGCATTAGTTGGGCTAAGGTCCCTCGGTGAATGTCCGAGATGGTGCATTTATTGTATACATTAGCTTTGGTCAACAAGGCATTAGTTGGGGCTGAGGTCCCTCGGTGAAAGTCCGAGGAGGTGCAATAGTGAGGGCTGCGATCCCTCGGTGAAAGCCTGAGAAGGTACATGGATTGCATGTAAAGCATTGTGGGATGGATAAAACCTATTTGAAACTGTTTTTAAGACTCGTGTGAGTCGTGATCAAAAATCATTTTGAAAGTATTTTCGAGGCTCCTCTGAGTCAAAAATGGTTCATATCCCTACAACCCGTTTGTATGTAAAAACTATTTTAAGGCTTGAAAACGAGTTAAAAATTGCACCTCGTTTTCTGAGCATGTTTTGTTTATATTTCATGTTTGTCTAGTTTCTGTTAAGCTTTGGCTCACGGTGTAGGATTTGAAATATTTTTCAAGTACCGGTCACACAGGTTGATCCGGAGGTGCCGGTTGGGGGCGAAAGATCTGTAGTCTTCCTTTTAGCTCTTTTGATCATGTATGCTATAACATATCTTCTGGTGTTAGAACCGTGTAATGTAAGCCTTTTTTGTGGATATATTAAATGTATGCATGCTTTTATTTGTGAATAAATATCGGGTTTGGTATTATATATGGTTGTTTATGGGTGTTCCACGTGACCTGGAGTTTGGGGCGTGACATAGCTCATTCATCCTTGGCTTCAGCAGCTGCCATGGCTTCATATATGGCAGCCAATGCAAGATCTGCTTCGCACTTGAGACGAGATGCCTTTTCTTCCTTAGTTTCCTTTGGCTTGAACTGAGTAGCCATGGCCTGTTTGATTCATTGTAGATGCTCTTCAACCTTCTAAGAATTGGCTTGGACAACCATCACCACACCTTCATCATATTCTTTTCTGATTTGCCTAAGGATGATATTGTTTGCGTTAACGATGAAGACAATGCAATCATCCATTGTACGACACAATGATCTCCTGGCATCTGTGGCTCTTTCAACCTCTTTGCATAATATGCGGTTGGATTTGTCGAGGTGCTTGACTTTATCAGAGAGGTCAGAAATGGAGTGATTAAGATCAAAGAAATCTTGGTCAACCTTTTCTTGAAAGGAAGACAACGAAGATGATAGAATCCAAATCAAGAAAATTACTTCCGTCAAATCAACCGAAATTGGAGTAGAGGAGGAGACAACAGAGCAGAGGCAAAAGTGGGAGGAGGAGGAGCATGAGATGGATTGTAACACCTCGGTGTGGATCCTAGTTGTAACACCCAGATTGTAACAAATCGTATTAGCAATTCAACCCAAACCCTAGCTTTAGCAATGATTAGTTGACAAGATCATAGGTCGCTAAAACGATAGAAACCCTAACTCAACCTGAAACCCTAATTCGATCCAGAAATCTCAGAAAAATTAGATACTTAAAGGTAAAGCCCTAATACTCAGAGAAGACTCTTACCATCCTAACTTAATTAAATAACATGAAATATAAGATCAAAAATAAAAAATTCTCATAATTAGAGTAAAATGACCATTTTGCCCATAGCACAGAAAAAAGTCTTAAAAATCTAAAATTTGACCCATAGACACCTTAAATCAGATATTTAAATACAATTAAGAAATAAAAGACAAAATAATATCAAAAAATAACAAAAATTCCCTTAGTGGGCAGCCACATTGGAGTTTGTGCCCAAAAGTGACTTTTTTTTACCTTTTTAAGCTTAAAAATGAGAAAAAAATGTATAAATTAAGCATTATTTTAACCTAATACCTTTTAAACAAGTAACATACATACTAATTTAATATAATAGGCTAACAAAGGCAAACAAATTATTATTAAAGTTCTTACACACTTAAATAAGTCAAAAAGTCACATCTAGTCAAGGTAGCTTAAAGTAGTTTAATTGCCTACATTTAAATAATTAATTATTGTCAATATTTTTATAAACTATAATAATAATAATAACATTTAAATAATTCATTTTAGACCAAAAAAATACATCAAATTAATTTTAAAAATATTTTCTTGAACAATGTAAGTACCAAAACACCACAAAATAAGTAATTAAAGTAAAATAAAGCACTTTAAACCACCCAAACACACCCCATCCAAATTCCCACTGAATTTTTCTGCTAAATTTTAAATTTTAATTTTCTAAAACTCTCTCCATCTCTCATGCAACCAATTACAAGTTAAGAAATTAAAAAATAAACTTGTAAACCATTATTAAGTCCTCTACCCATTTTCCTTATAAATACAAGACTTAAACCACCCTTTTCTCCTCCTCATTTTCGGCCATACTAGAGAGAGAATACCAGATTTTGTGAGCCTTGAGTGTTCTTCAAGTGTTGAAAGGAAAAGAAGAAGAAAGAAGGAGAGAAGAAGGAAGGAAGAAGCTATGAGGTTCAAGGAGTGAGTTACAAAGCCAAGCCCACCATTCTTCAACCTTTAGAGCATCAAAATAAGAAAGTAAATACCCTAAAATCTTCTGATATTCTCTCATAAGATAGCCCTCAATCCATCTCTATAATCAACCCTAAAAAAAAAAAATAGAGAATAACTCAAAAAGGCGTCGTAAGTGTCACGCCCTAAGCACCAGGGTCACGCAAAAGCTCACCCAAAACACAGTTTGAGAAAATAAGATTTGTAGTTAGAAAACTCTCAACTCAAAAATATATATTATTTGGATAAAAAATTTCACAGTTCAACTCTCATAAACTGTAAACATGCATTCTCATACATGAATAAATATATCGCCTCAAGGCGTACAAAATTAGCCTTCTGAAACAAGGGTCGCATGTAAAAATACATGTCAAAACAGGAAAACTACAGCTACTCTTCCGCCACCACAGGAATCTAGGTCAACTCCTCATACTCACCTGAAAAGGTTTTATAGCAAAAATCCCATACCGTGAGCCGAAGCTCAATAGAACATAGACAATAAAACTGTAAAGTAGGCTATGCAATCATAAGCATACGGGCTCAACCACAGGAGTCAAAAAAAATTTTCTTTCAAAACCACAAGTATTCCATCAGACTAACACGAGTCTCAAAAAGGTTTAATATCATAAAATCTCACATTTTTCATCCTTCAAACTATGCATATCATCCTAACAGATATCATGCCATAGTTAAGGGAAAGCTGTAAATAAACAGTAAGCTCCACTCAGGCCACTCAGCCGAGGAGAAAGATAAAATATAATCCTATGTGCTGACTCTGCCACACAGAATAAAGTAACAACTATAGACTCCTATCCATTATCCTAGTCCTGAACCACTTAAGGCCTGCTAGATAATGACAAGTTCTATACGAAGCTACAACAATAAAGCCACTCATGGGGTAACATGCTTCTTTACGGATTTCCTTGACCGTTGGACGAAGCTAACCAAACCACGTTTACGGGGATTAACCCGAGGGACCGTAGCGAACCCACTCTGCGCACGTTTTTGGACTTCCACCAAGAAGCAATAGAAGCCCAACGCAAAACCACACACTGTTACGGTACATCTATGAAAACATATAAAAATCCACTGTAGCTCAACTACGAAAACCCACAAATAGCTTATACAACACAGGTATAAAAAGAGATCCAATCCATCAAAATGGAGATCAACAACCATTTTCAACAAAATGTTTAAGTGTTGAGACTCAACCTCACGGGTTAGCTCCAAACCTCCAAAAAGATGCTTTATACCATTTTCACAAAACAGCTCGTTTTCAAATCTTATTTTTAAAACTACGGATACCACGTACCCGAATCACGTATACAACCGAGAAAAGGCGTAAAAACTCACTTTTACCAAAAACCAAGCTTTACACATGAAAATCACATTTGATGTATTTTCTACCTAGTAAAAATACATATAATTACATATATACCCTGATATAGCAGTAGGGTCTAGAATCCAACCTCGAAGAGTCTAGAACTCGACGTCTCAAAACTGAACGGCGTCAGAACAAGAATTCGATCGGATGGATGCGAAGCCCTCGGCCCCGGTAGCAAGGATCCACAAAGGATCAAACACAAAATCAAGCCCTGAGCCCTCAAAGCTAGAGAGAAGGCAGAGAAAAGGGGAAACTTAGCTTGGAAGAAATGATTTTCTCAAAAACTTCGCCATTGAGATATTTATAGAAAACAAAAAAAGGCACTGTCCAGTCGACCGAACCCTTGAGTTCGGTCGACTGAACCCAAAAAACTCGGTCCAGTCGACTGGGCCAAGCCCTCCAGTCAACTGAACTGCAGGGCAGTGTCTTTTTCGATGTAATACTGAGGTTTTAGTCCAAACACAAGCCAAACAAGCCTCTACCCAACCCCAAAAAGCGTATAACACATTTATACATGCTGTTCTACAACATTAAAGCATAAACCATGCAACGAGGCTATTCATATACAGAAATATACATGTCATGCATATAAATATCATAAAAGAACAAGGTTTCGGGTCTCATAACTCTCCCCCCTTAAGAAATTTTGCCCCCAAAATTCTCAACAAGGTCATGAGGTAAACAGGTCTGGGTATCTAGAACGCATCCTAGACTCGAGCACCCAATTCGCTTCTTCAACCCTACGATGAAGCCAGAGGGCCTTGACATAAGCAATTGTTCTCCCCCGCAATACCTGCTCCTTTGTATCAAGAATCCTCACTGGACGGTCCTCATAAGTGGCATCTTCATCAACCCGCTGTTCAGCCCAATCTAACACATGTGAAGGATCAGGCTCGTACCTCCGAAGCATAGAAACGTGGAACACGTTATGCACAGATGCTAACTGAGGTGGCAAAGCTCAACGATAAGCAACCTCACCAATCCTATCGAGGATCTCAAATGGTCCAATGAAGCGCGGTGATAGCTTTCCGCTACGACCAAACCTCATCAAACCTCTACGTGGTGAGACCTTCAGAAACACATGATCTCCCACTGCAAATCAGTAGGCGCTGGCGAATCACGACAACCTTCTCTGTCGTCTCCCGTACCATGTCAGGTCCCAAGACTGTGGTCTCTCCCACATCTGTCCAACACACGGGTGATCTACACGGTCTACCATACAAAGCCTCATAAGATGCCATCCTAATACTGGACTGATAGCTGTTGTTGTATGCAAACTCTGCCAACTGTAGATGATCCTCCCACAAACCTTTGAAGTCAAGGACATAAGCCCTTAACATATCCTTCAAAATCTGTATGGTCCTCTCTGACTGACCATCTGTCTGGAGGTGAAAAGCAGTACCAAACATCAAGTTCGTCACCAAAGCTTCCTGAAGACTCTGCTAAGAGCGTGATGTGAAGTGCGGGTCTCGGTCAGAAACAATAGATACTGGTACTCCATGCAATCAGACTATCTCTCTGACATACAAGCTACTCAGTCGTTCCACCGAATCCTTCACTCGGATGGGGAGAAAGTGTGCAGACTTCGTCAACCTATCAACCACAACCCACACGGTGTCGTGTCCCCTAGGTGATCGAGGAAGCCCTAACACAAAGTTCATCGTGACGTTCTCCCACTTCCACTCTAATATAGGCAACGACTGTAGTAATCTTGCCGATTTCTGGTGTTCTGCCTTCACCTTCTGACAGGTAAGGCACCGAGAAACAAACTGGATCACGTCTCTCTTCATTCTTGTCCAACAGAACTGATGACGTGGATCATGGTACATCTTCGTGCCTTTAGGATGCACTGCAAGGCGAGATTGATGACACTCATGTAGTAGATCAGCTCGGCATGACTCTGGCATAAATGACCTCTCAGCCAACCTCAGACTCTGATCTGAACCCACAATCCAGCCCGCTGTATCCTCTCCACTAGCAACACGATCTCATATCATTTGAGCCTCCTAGCCTGTTTGCTGGACCTCTAGCACATGTGCTATAAAAGCTGGTCGAGTAACTACTGAAAGTAGGGTGGCACCTGTTGCTGTCTCCTCGAGACACAAATCAAACTCTCTAACCTCTCCAAGCATATCCCACTCACGTATAGCCACAGAAGCTAACGACCCGTGAGATCACCTAGTGAGCGCGTTTGCCACAATATTGGCCTTCCCTGGAAGATACTACAAGTCGAAATCATAATCCTCCAACAACTCCATCCATCGTCGTTAGCGCAAGCTCAGGTCCTTCTGCGAAAATAAGTATTTTAAGCTCTTGTGACTGGAGAAAACCTCGAAATGCTCACTATGAAGATAGTGACGCCATGTCTTCAAGGCGACAAAGACCATGGCTGCCAACTCCAGATCGTGTGTCGGGTAGTTCTTCTTGCGCGTCTTTAACTGCCGAGAACCATACGCTACAACCTTACCCCCTGCATCAGAACACATCCAAGACCGTTACGTGATGCATCGCAGTATATTGTATACCCCAAGCCTCGCTCGGGAATGATCAACACTGGCGCGCTAGTCAACCTCGTCTTTAGCTCCTGGAATGCCTACTGACAGGACTAACTCCAAATAAACACAACGCCCTTCCGCGTTAGACGCATCATCAGTGCAGCAAGTCTCACAAAGTTCTTCACAAACCGTCGGTAGTAGCCTGCCAAGCCCAGAAAATTGCGAATCTCAAAGACACTCTTCGGTCGCTCCCAACCCGTCACAGCATCAATCTTCGACGAATCCATAGCAACTCTGTCTGTCGACACTACTGGTCCAAGAAACCTCACCTCAAACATCTAGAACTCGCACTTCTCGAACTTCGCATACAAGCGATGCTCTCTCAAAGTCTGTAGCACGATACGCAGGTGATACTCGTGTGCCTCTCTAGTGGGTGAATATATAAGTATATCATCCACAAATACCATCACAAAACTATCCAAATAAGGATGAAAGATCTGGTTCAACAAACTCATGAACGTAGCAGGAGCGTTCGTCAAACCGAATGGCATAACCAGAAACTCGTAGTAACCATAGCGAGTCCGGAAGGCAGTCTTTGCTATGTCTGTTAGGAATGTATACTGAAAAATCATGCCTTTTAGTTTTTTTTTATTCTTGATCCCTGGCATATTAATGAGAAATATTTGAGATGTTTTTGCATTCGTAGTTTCATATTTATATTTGTGATGAATG
>JAUMHN010195770.1:0-21328 GCA_032360265.1 Heliamphora ciliata
TATATATATATATATATATATATATATATATATATATATATGCACAAAATTATGAAGAAAAAGGGTGGGTTGGGTCTCTTTTTATAGCCAAAAGTCAAATAGAAAGCTTTCTAGGAAGTTTCTTTAACCATAGGTTAACTAACCTTAGTTACTTCAAACTTAACTTGAGTTTGTGAAACTTGATGATGTGAGATTGGGGTGAGTGGTAGATCCCGAGTCTTTGAGATAGTTGGCCATTGTTTAGGATGCCTGACCTTGTTTGACTATATCCTAGGAATAGTTTGGCTAACCATCTCGTATGCCTATGTCAATTGCGATTGACGGTTAATTATTTTGACCTTGAGTTGAATTTCGAGGCGAAATTCTTTTAAGGGGGATAGAATTGTGAGAGCTTGACCCATTTTCTTTTTCGGCGTTTCCGGACGCGCGTTATGTGTTTTTGTTTGATCATGTTTTTATTGCTTTTGATGCATGATCGGGCTTAGATATGCATGCGGGGTAGGTTCCCAGGACCGTGGGACGTTGTGGCGCGAATTTCAAAAATTTCAAAAAAAAAAAGATATTTTGGAGGCATGTAAATATCTGGAGATAGATATTTTTCAAAAGATATTTTCAAAACTTCTCTAGTAAGTTTTCTCCTTTTTCTCTCTGCCTTCTCTCTAACTTCTCGGGGGCCCGGGGCTTTGTTTTCAACGATTAGACTGCCGATCCTTGTTATTGGCACGGCGGGCTACGCAACCATCCGGCCAAAATTTTATTTCGGTAAAACTTGATTTTACACGTGAATCGAGATGTCGAGTTTTGAACTCACCAAGGTAAAATTCTAGACTTGTATATTTTATAAAGGTGCTATGTGTAATCGGGTGTATTTTTACCGGTCGAATTGTTGTAGATCTGATTTTCTGTAAAGTTAGGTTTTTGGGTTAAAAATCAATTTTATGTCGATTTCGGTGGATGAAATCGTGTTTCGAGAGTTTCTTTCGAGGGTTTGGTGTTTGGCTTGGGCGTGTATATGTCTGAGGGTGTTGTGTGGAAGTTCAGAGGCTTCGATTCAAGGTTTGGAGGTGGAACCCATACCATAAAAACAGTTTCTGGGCTAGTTTAGCCGACTAGACCCATGAGTTCAGTCGACTGGACCTCGAAGGTCAGTCGACTGGACAGTGCTTCTGTGGCATTTTGGCTTTTTCAGTGTGCTTTTCAGTCGACTGGGGGTTGGGTCTAGTCGACTGAAGTTCTAGGCTATGAGTTGGTGGTTTTGGTGGTTGGTTTCTTGGTTTCCAATTGGTTTTCAATAGTATTCGGTTGATTGATTATGGGGTTAGTCAATTAAAATACTATTGGATGCCTTTGGGGGTTCGGTTGGTTGGGTTGTAGCCTTGGGAGTCGTGTCGTGGCTTCTTGCATTCGTTTAGGTGTCGTCCTCGAGGGTGGCACTCATGTTTAGATGTGGGTTGTTGGGGAACGATTATGTGTGTGGTGCTTGTGCATCATTGATTGTGGGGCGTGTTAGGGCCCGTGGCACCTTTGGAGGAAAGGTGGTGTTAGTGACCTCGTGGTTTGAGGGGTTTGGTGTAGCCTTCCAGTTAGGCTTGGTTGTGTGGGTTGCCGATTGTCCCTGTGAGTGGATGTCGGGTTTTGTGACGGGTGATGTCACAGTTTGAGGTTATATGGCTATGTGCGCTTATAGCTGGCTTTATGCATTTATAACTATGGTTTATTATGCATGGATTATGTAAGTAGATTACATGATTTTGGTATCATTACGTATACCGTAGTTGCATGCTTTAAAACTTAGGGGTTTATTAAGCATGGTTATGTGGAATATGCGGAACGGATGCATATGGTATATGTTGCATGGGTTGCAAGTATTCTGTGAGTTGCGTGTGTAACATGTGACGTGGTTTGTGAAACGTAGTGACAGTACGTGGCTTTATGCATTTAAACCCTGGTTTAGTATGAATGTTTTGATTCGGTGTTATCCTGTAGTTTTCGTTGTTAACCCGTAATGTTCAGTTTAATCCTATAATATGCGGTTTTATCACGTGGTGTGCGGTCTTATCCCGCGGTATACAATTTTATCCCGTGGTTTACGGTTTTACCTTATGGTATAATCCGTGGTCGGCGGTTCCATCCCGTGGCTTACGGTAAAGTATGCGGTTTTATCTCGTGATTTGGTTTGCGATTTTACCCCGTGGTTTGGTTTGCGATTTTACCCTGCGGTTTGGTTTATAGTTTTACCCCATAGTATACGGTTTTATACCGGGAATGTATGTTTATGTATGGATCTTTATCTCAGTGTTAGGACTGTGGTTGCGGCGTGTGAGGGTCGGTTGTTAGATCTGTGGTTGCGGCGGGTGAGGGCCGATTGTATGTATCATGGATTGCATGTACTGCATTATGTGACGGATAGACCAATTTTCAAACTATTTTAAGAGTCATATGAATCGCGATCTAAAAACCCTTTTTAAACTGTTTTCAGGCTCCTATGAGTGAGTCAAAAGATAGTTTGTATCCTCGCTTTCCCATTTTCATGTGAAAACTATTTTCAAGGCTTGAAAGAGAGTCTAAAACTACACATCGTTTTCCTAACATGTTTAGCTTATACTACATGTCTGTCTAGTTTTTGCTGAGCCTTGGCTCACGGTGTGGGATTTTTCTTTTCTTAAGGTACCGGTCACGCTGGTTGATCTCGAGGTGCTGGAGAGGTGGAAGAGTTTTAATCTTCCTTTTTGTTAGCTTTAAACATGTATGCTATAACATGTTTTTTGGCGTTGGGGTCGTGTGATGTAAGTCATTTGGCGTTTATATACAATGCATGTATGGTTTATTTTGAGAGTGTATTATCGGGCTGGGTGTTGTGGTTGAGTGTTTATGGGTGTTTCACGTGACCTGGAGTTTAGGGCGTGACAAGATATTTGCCTGGCGCACCAGGGCTTAGGGTGCCTAGTCTTCTAGGTCCTGTGAGATTTTCCTAGCGTATCAGGACTTAGGGTGCCTAGTTTCCTAGGGCTTGGGGTTCCTAATCTTCTACTAGAACGTGCAAGGTTTGTCTGGCACACCAGAGCTTAGGATGCCTAATCTTTAGGGCTTGAAAGATTTGCCTGGCTCACCAGGACTTTGGGTGCCTAATTTTCTAGGGCTTGAGAGATAGAATGCCTAACACACTAGGGCTTGGAACATTGGATGCCTAGCACATTAGAGCTTGGAAAACTTAAGATGCCTTCTGGACTTAGGACCTAGACGGATTATAGACTAAGGTTTGAAGAAAACCTAAGACACCTTCTGGACTTAGGACCTAAACGCCTTATAGACTAGGGTTTGGAGAAAACCTAAGAATCTTT
Organism: Heliamphora ciliata; assembly: GCA_032360265.1. Taxonomy (NCBI): domain Eukaryota; kingdom Viridiplantae; phylum Streptophyta; class Magnoliopsida; order Ericales; family Sarraceniaceae; genus Heliamphora; species Heliamphora ciliata. Next base: position 3,342 of record JAUMHN010195770.1, read on the forward strand.
CTGTGTTTAGGACCTAGATGCCTTATGGACTAGGGTTTAAGGAAAACCTAAGACACCTTCGGGACTTAGAAACTAGACACCTTATGGACTAGGGTTTAAAGAAAACCTAAGACACCTTCTAGACTTAGGACCTAGACGTCTTATGGACTACGGTTTGGAGAAAACCTAAAACTCCTTCTGGATTTAGGACCTAGACGCCTTATGGACTAGGGTTTAAAGAAAACCTAAGACACCTTCTGGACTTAGGACCTAGACACCTTATGGACTAGGGTTTAAAGAAAACCTAAGACACCTTCTAGACATAGGACCTAGACGCCTTATGGACTAGGGTTTGGAGAAAACCTAAGACACCTTCTAGACTCAGGACCTAGACGCCTTATGGACTAGGGTTTATAGAAAACCTAAGACACCTTCTGGACTTAGGACCTAGACGCCTTATGGACTAGGGTTTAGAGAGAACCTAAGGATCGTCACTCACACACGAACCTAGGGTTAAAAGGATTTTCCTGGCTCACTAGGGCTTAGGGTGCCTAGTCTTCTAGGGCTTGAAAGATTTGCCTGGCGCACTAAGGGTTAGGGAACCTAAGGGTCGTCTTACAAATCTAAAACCTAGACAACGTTTCGCATATGACTAGGATTTGAAAGAAGTTTGCCTAGCGCACCAGGACTTGGATCAACGAACCATTGCTGAGGGCTGCTACAAGCTTTTAGGATCCACAAGCTCATGTTTTCTGCTTTGGTCATGAAGAGTTATGCCTCACTGTAGAGGTGTTCACCGTCATTTATAATCTTGTCCCACGAGAGTTCATGCCAATACCTTCCATGTTCATTATACATCCTTGTGGCCAAAAGGTTTCTTTCTTCATCCATGGGGATTCACTGGACACAGATTTTATCCTACCGGTGCCCTTGGTGACTTCAACTTTCAGTTGCAATGCCGTTATGTTCTGTGCATCTGTCTACTTGCCTGGTGTCTTCTGGTTTCCTGTAACAACCAAGTTAGCACTATTCTGGTGGACATTGCTGAGCAAATAAGAGCAGGGAAGGACTTTGTGCCCCTAGTTTCGGTTGAGACCCTGATTGGTCTAGTGCTATCCACTGGGGTGTAATCATGTCTTTTGTCAGTAGTCCTCTGTTTCTCCAAGGTGAAACTCAAATCTCTTCTTTTTTCGCTCTTATCTCATTTTGCTAATTTTTTCTCGATTTTTACCGCTCTTCTCTCCTTTTGCTAATTTCTCTCGAATTTTACCGCTATTCTCTCCTTTTTCACTATCTCTCTTTATTTCCCCACACATCTCTCCTTTTGCTGATTTCTCTCAATTTTTACCTCTTTTCTCTTTTCTCAGATCTGGATGACAGAGAAGGTAAATCTTCTGCAGAAACTAACTTTGGATGGGCACAACGCTTCTACCTTTGGTTCATCGTCCTTTTTACCTGATATGCACTACCGAGGTGACTTAGAAACAATATCTTTCTTTACTGACTAGAAGAGACATATATCACTTGGCAGTGCTCTTAGTGGCGGATCTCTTTTATGACTTTGACCATTATGCATGTCACGCCCCAAACTTCGGGCCACGTGAAATACCCATAAACAAACAACCACAACACCCAGCTCGAGAATACAATCTCAAAATAAACATACAAGCATTGTATATAAAGGCCAAATGGCATACATTACAAGGTTCCAACGCCGAGAAACATGTATTAAGCATACATGATACAGATATAAACAAAAAGGAAGACTATAACCCTTCCACCTCTCCACCACCTCCAGATCAACCAGCGTGATCGGTACCTGAAGAAAAGCAAATCCCACACCGTGAGCCAAGGCTCAGTAGAAACTAGACAGGCATGCAGTATAAACATAACATGCTAGGAAATCAAAGTGCAGGTTTAGACTCTCTTTCAAGCCTTAAAAATGAGTTTTCACATGAAAATAGGAAAGCGAGGATATAAATCATGTTTTGACACACTTACGGGAGCCTTGAAAACAATTTGAAAACAGTTTTTAAATCGCGATTCACACGACTCTTAAAAATAATTTGAAAACTGGTCTATCCGTCCCACAATACAGTTCATGCAATCCATGCAACTTCTCGGACTTCCATCGAAGGACCGTAGCCCCCATCTATGCAACGCACACAACCCGTGCCACACACACAACGCACGTAACCCGTGCAACACATATTTTCACGGACTTTCACCGTAGGACCACAGCCCTCGTCAATGTACCTTTACGGACTAAAATCGAAGGACCTCAGCCCTACCATACACCTTTACGGACTATCACCGAAGGACCGCAGCCCTAACCTTCACGAACTATAACCGAAGGACCTCAGCCTTACCAATGCACCTTTAAGGACTTTCACCGAGGGATCGTAGCCCTATCGAATGCACCGTCAGCCAGAGCTAACGTTCACAGAACCACATGCTCATCTATCTCATTCCATATACCCATACATAACCTAATCAGGATTTAAATGCATAAAACCACGTACTGTCACTACGTTACACAAACCACGTCACATGTTACACACGCGACTCACACAACACCTGCAACTCATGTAATATGCATCACATGCACCCGTTTCTCATATTCCACATAACCATGCCTACAAAACTTCTAAGTTTTAAAGCATGTAACTATGGTACACGTAACGATATCAAAATAATGTAATCCACTTACATAATCCATGCATAATAAGCTACAGTTATAAATGCATAAAGCCAGCTATAAGCGCACATAGCTATATAACCTCAACCGTGACATCACCCGCCACAAAACCCGGCATCCACTCACAGGGACAACCAGCACCCATACAACCAAGCCTAACCCAAAGGCCAACATCAAACCCCTCAAACCACGAGGTTACAAACACCACCTTTCTCCTCAAAGAGGATCAAGGGCCCAAAAAACACACTCTATACCCAACCACGATGCCCACAACCGTGCCCCAACAACCCACATCTAGCCATGCACGTCACCCCCGTGGATGACATCCACACGACACCCAGGATCACAACATGATACCCGAACCCACCGCACCATTCTTCAAATCAAATGGTGTCACATGGTAACAGTAGGTGCCCCATAGTGTAATGAGTGCCATCTTTTCTCTGTCTTCAAGGTTCATTAAGATCTGATTGTACCCGAAGAAGCCATCCATAAATGATAAAAGAGTGTGCCCCGTTGTGCTATCTACCAAGACGTCAATGTGCGGTAATAGAAAGTTATCCTTCGGACTAACCTTGCTGAGATTCTAAAAATTCACACAGACTCTAATGCATCCATCCTTATTCAAGACCGGCACAATATTGGCCACCTACTTCGGATACTTGGTTACCGTAAGAAATCCAACGTTGATCTGCTTAGTGACTTATTCTTTGATCTTCAATGCCCATTCTAGCTGTATCCTTCTCGATTTCTATTTGACCGGTTTGGCATCGGGATACAAAGGGATATGGTGTTGGATAATATCGGGATCAATTCCAAACATATCCTTGTATGAACATGCAAAAATATCTTTGAATTCTTTTAATAAAGTCATTAATTATTCACGTTCAACTAAAAATAAAGAAGAACTAATTTAAACAATTTGTGGGTTAATTTTATTACACAAATTTATTGACGAAGTTTCTTCAATTATTGGTTGGGCACGCATTTTTTCTTCTCTTTTAAAGCTTTTAATTCTTTAGGGACATCCCTTTTGAATTCAAAATCATCAAAAAGAGTACAAAATAAAAGAAGCAAAGAAGAATAATCAAAATCTTCATTTATTTCATTGATATCAAAGAGAGTAGGGATTACAAAATCGAAAGCAAAGAAAGATGGTGCACAGACAGACGTGCTCTCTAACTCAACATCCAACTGCTCTGAATAAAGCAAAAACTTACAAGACTCCGACTGGACTCGAGACTTGAATAATGCAAATTATAAGAATTTAAAAATCAGCTGTGATATTCGGTGCAGATGGATGGAGAATGACCTTATTGTTAATGAGATCCTGAATGTCATGGCGGAGTTTCAGACAGTTGTCAATTGGGTGTCCATGGCTCTGATGGTATGAGCAATATTAGGTGGGATCGTAGCGTAGCGGTAAAGGGTTAGGAGGCGACATTGTATTAAGAAGCTTTATCAGCCCTTTCTCGATAAGTCAATTCATGGCTGTGGTCAAATATTAAGGGGAGTGAAAACTCTCCTTGGCTTTTTCAGCTGCGACGGCTGGTTGTTTATGAGAGGAGGTAATGAAGGTGAAGAATTCAGTCGATCTGATTGGGGGTTTAGCAAATTCACCTCATTAGAGTGAGATGCAGGGTTAGTGGATGAGTAAGGTTTTCTCGACTTTTGGTTCGGCTCGACCTTCTCTATATCACCAGACTGGATTGCATCTTCTATCTGAACCCCAGCATCAAACAACTGCTCGAATGTGGAGTGCGGCTGTGTGATCAAATAATGTTTCAGGGGGGATTGCAAATTCTTGACTAAAATTCTCACATGTTCCTTTTCTATTAGTCGGTTTGTCATTTTGGCTGACTTTTCTCTCCACCTGATCAAAAAGTCCACAAATGACTCTCTACTTTCTTGACAAGTGGTCTCTAGCTCCCGAGTTGTTACATCTAGTTGGACATTATAGCTATACCGACTAACAAATGGCATAGCTATGTCCTCCCAGGTTCTGGTCTTTTCTACTTCTAGGGAGAGGAACCATTTTTGGGCTGGCCCAGAAAGAGAACGGTGAAAGAGCTGGGCCTTCAGCTGGTCAGCAATTTTCATTGCCGACAGGGTACCAACATACATTCAAAGATGAATTCTAGGGTCTCTAGTTCTGTCGAATTTTTTCATGTTGGGCATTTTAAACTTCTCCGGGATCTTGGCGTCTAAAAACAGGCAGAGTCCCTCTACATCGAGCATATATTCCTTGACTCTCTTGGCCTTTCTAAGGACCTTCTCTATTCGATCGATTTTCTCAGCCAATGCAGATTCTCTGAACTGTGTAGTGTTCTCTTCTTCTACCACCACCGGGCGGGGAACCCGAGGTGGCACAACAACTTGCGGTGCCTCCTGTCCTCGGTTATCGTCCTAGAAGTCTTTGCTATTCTCATTTGTATCCTCCAGTAGTCCATTCACAACGGGTATACAGGCCTGAATTGCCCAGATCTGTGCCGGACATTGGTTTTGAGCTTAGGTCTACTGCTCCACAGCTCTCTATATCTCAGTAATAGCTGTCATCAGAGCTGTCAAGTTAACTTCGTTCTCTGCCATTTTTTATGACTCAGCTGGCTGTTCAGATATTCTATAGAGTCTACCTAACCCTGATCTTGCCCAGACACGTGTCGACTGTAATCTTCCTGGCTCAATGATCTAGACTCGAAGAAAACCTGGATTGCTGGATGCAAAATAACCAGTATCAAAACACTTTCTAGATAAGAATCTTGACGATAGATAGCAAACATCCTAGATTCTTGAAACAGCAAGCCATAGGCAGATAATCACTGAAGTTGAAATAATGCCCCTGCTAGGCTCATACTAGTAGCGTAACAACAGGACGACCCAAAAAATAGAATGACGGCTAAGAAGGGAATCAATTAAACTATAGAGGGAAGGTTCATCTAAACGGATAAACGGACAGAACTCTGGCAAGAAGGTAGTTCTAACCGTCCCAAGAGACAGATTCAAACAGCGTAACGGTAGGATAGCTAGACTAGCTCACGCGGGTATAGCAAAGGTTTGAAGGAATCAAGCCTAAACAAAGGAGGGGGTATAAAACTAGCAACTCGGGAAGAGCCTGAAAGAGAGAGAAACTATTCTAGAGGTTTCAAAATAAAGGACGGGCATGACCCCGAGAAGAAAACTACGGCATAAAAACCAAACAAGGTGAAGAACAATACTCGGGTAAGAACTCGAAGACGAAAGGCTAATCTAATCGAAGGATAACAGAAAACTCGAATCGAAGCCGAAAAAGGTACGCCCGAACTCTTTTACTACACCTATGAAAGCGTACAATCAGTATGGGTTGCCCGCCTTCCCAACAATCCCCGAAATGGATGAACGTTTAGGGCATCAGGTCGACCAGGCAGGAGAGATTAAAGAACAATGCACATGTATGCGATAATGCAAATAAAAAATACATATTAAGAACCAATGATGTTTTCAATTCTAGCCCTCTTATTTGATTTTATAAGCCAGTCCCCACTAGAGTCGCCAAAAAATACTGTGGCGTCGAGATTTTGGAGTTTTAGAAATAGTCAAAAATAAGAAAATTCAAAGATGTTTGAAAAAAAATACTTTAACATCTCGAAAGCCAAATTTTGAAAATTCTGTTTTGTTAAAAATAAAGTCGTCACTTAATTTTTGAGAAAAATTAAGAAAAACGAAAATAGCTACTGATCTTAAAAATATTAACTAAAGAAAGAGGGTTCGGGGGCTAAGGTACGAACCGAGGAAGGTGTTAGGCACCCCATTCGCCCAACCGTAAGGTTGGCCTCTACTAATCATCATTGATTTTTTAATATGATTTTTTAAGTACATACAAATAAAAAAATGGAGGCAAAGAGAAAACGTTCAAAATTAAATATGAAAAATACATAACATATGTATATAGAATGCCAAATAAAACAAGTACCAAAAGAAAAATCCTGAGTCCTAAGGCATGCAATTTCTAACTAAAATGGTACATGGAATACTCCCACATGCAATATTCACAAAATAACTTAAACATCATGATTTGCATAATAAGAACAAAAATATGCTAAAACCATCTAAACATGAATTACTACAAAATAAGCTAAATTATTCTAAACATGATTTCAAAGTAACTAAAAACATGCATATTATCAAAACAAACTAGGTTGGTATTAACATGATGAGTATTTAAAAGAAAATAAGAAAGGTAAGATAAGAGATGCATAAAAATCCTATATTAAAAAAAAGGTTTACTAACAAAAATAAGAATGTTATGACAAAAGAGAGTTTAAAGATTTAAAAAAAATAAGGGAAGAGCTTATAAAAGAAAATTTATACTAAAAAAGAAAAAACTAGAAAATGCTTATCAAACTAATGAGAAAGAAAGTTAACTATTTACATTTTATATTTTAAAAGAGATAGAAGAAAATAAAGAGAAAAGAAAAGAAAAGGAGAATGAAATATAGTTTAAGAACCTTTTTTATGATTTTTAGGTTTAATGAAATGAAAGAAATAAAAAAAAAGATAAAATAAGTGCTAAAAGAGAAATTACACTAATATTGATAGAAAAGAAAAAGGAAAGAAATGCTAGAAGAAATTAATTTAAGCTAACATTAAAAGGAAATAAAAGCAAATAGGATGGAATATTAAAATAAAAATAAAGCTACATTACCATAAAAAGAAAAGAAAAAACATGTTAGCATTAAAAATTAACTAATATTAAATGAAAAAAAATACTAAATGAAGTATTATAAGGAAGCAAAGAAAATAAAATACTAGAAAAAAAATTACATTAATATTGAAAGAAAAGGCAAAGAAATAGAAAATGAAAGCTATAAAAGAAATACTAAGCTAAAAGGAAAATAAAATGGAGTATTAAATTAATGTTACAAGAAAAGAAAAGGAAATAAAATAGAATGTTAGTAAAAGAAAATTAGACTAACTAAAAGAAAAGAAAAGAAAATAAATGCTAGAACATTAAATTAACATAAAATAAAAGAAATGAAACGAAATGAAACGAAATACTAGAACTAAATGGGTATAATATTGACAATTACAACCATTTTATGTAAGTGCTTGAAATATAACAATAACGACATTGTTAGTCGTATTGCTAAATTATATTAGCACTAATTAATGATTTATTGAAAAATAGCAATGAGTTTAGTGTGGATGTGTAAACTAAGAGTTAAGCAATTTACATAAGACAAAGTAAATAATAAATAAGGTAAACTACAAACTAAAGAAATGCACGAATTAAAATTGAACTTAACCCGATCACTCTAAAAGAGAGAGAATAGAGTTAGAAAGATCGGGGATCCAAACGAAATACCTGGATTGCTAAGGAATCCTCAAATCGGGGAATGTGCTTCAATGGTCTGATCCTCGGATTGTGATTCAAACTGGGGTTTCAATGTAGGCGTCGGAGGTTCGAATCTCGGTATTTCGGCAGGGCTTTAGCGTCAGGACTCGAAATTGCTCGACGACTTGGCAAAACTTCTCTCACTAAATCTCTCTCTAATTTTCTGTCTTGAAAACATACTAGAGGGTACGGTATTTATAGAATTCTTCAACCAATGAAATGCTGACACATTTTGGGATACGTCAGGGTTTTTGAAGTTGGCGGTCGCCACTTTTGGCTAGGGTTTCTAAGAGGTTCTATTGGCGGTCGGCACACTGAATATGGCGGTCGCCTTACTTGGACAGCAAGTTTTGATGGTTCGACAAAATTTCATTGGTTTGAAGGTTCTGGGTTCAAATACCGAGCTTGGATCACTTCCCGAGGATTGAACTGAAGCACTATTCTAGCTGTTTTCATCATCGGATCCACCTAAGATTAGGTGGGGTCAAACTGGGGTGTCTACAAGTGGAAGATAACGTTTTGTTACTATTTTTCTTTAACTGAGAAACGTTATTTGCATTGTGTAAATGCTTAGTTTTGACGATGAAAAATCATTTTGAGACTTATGTATGTCTAATAGAAAACTTGGAATTTTATGAAATAAAATCGTTTTGTGCCTTATGTGGTTGAGTTGAACTTTATGCTATGTGATTGCATATCCTACTTTACTGCATCATAGTCTATTTCTATTGGACTTCGGCTCACGTAGTGGAATTTTTTAAAAACCTTCTTCAGGTGTAGATGATCACGATAAGTTGATCTAGAGGTGCCCGTGGTGGCAGAAGGCTTTACATAGTTTTTCCCTTTTGTTATGAAGATATGTATCCTAACATGTGTTACCTATTTTCGAAGGCGTGTTTTGTAAGCCTTGAGGCGATATTTATGCATGTATAGAACAGTGTGTATGTTGTATTGAGAGATAAACTTTGAGTACTCTTTTATTTCAACAGTCGTATTTTTGGTTAATTGTTTTACAAGTAAAACCTATCTTTTTATAAATGGTGATTTGGTGGGCTTTTTACGTGACCCTGAATTTTGGTGCATGACAATTTGGAGTTAGAGCTCTGGGTTCAAATACCTAAGAGCCATGGAAAGAGGGTGTATCACCTGGTGAGGATGATTGCGTATGCTTGCTTGCATGTGTTTAAGCATTTTTATGGCATACTGATAGCTTGCTGAGCATGATAGTTTGTGTATACTTGAGTATGGAGGTTGGGCCTTAGGACTGATTAATCTTGCCTTAGGGCATTTGGATTAACAAATTTGGAAGCCAAGTTAGAAATGCATTTGGTCGACGTGTTTTCTAGCAAGGAATCTGAATAGGTTATCTACATTGGCGTGTCCATCTTGTTAGTTCTCCTCGGTATGTGAGATGTATTTACATAATCTTGAATGACTATGTGTTAGCATGATTATGTCTTTTATGTTAGTGATAACTTGTTATATGGAAGCTTATACTGTTATGTTGCTTTTGTATAGAGTTATGTCCACGCGGGGAGGACGTGGCCGTGGTTCTGGCCAAAGGGATGTTCTAGTCCCAAATATTGGGGATGCTAATGCTCCCTAAGGACCAGTTGGCGGGATAAATTTGGTGCGTGAGATGGTAGGCTCTATCCAGCAACTAGCCGAGGCCGCTAGGGAAAGGGAGAGCATACCTGAACTGAGAGCATCGGTCGTAATGCATGAGTTCCGATGTCTTGTTCCTCTAACCTTTTCTGAGGAGCCAGACCCTAAAGTGGCTACTGAGTGGTTGGAAGTAACCACGACGATCTTGGATACCTTGGAGATTGAGGAGGATGTTTTGCATGTTAAGTTAGCGGCATTCCAACTTCGGGAGGATGCGAGGGAATGGTGGAAGTTTGCCAAAACCACGGTGGATGGCACGTGGGCCGCTTTTACTAGGGCCTTTTTGGAAATGTACTTTTCGGGTTCTTCCAAAGATACATATCGGGAGGAGTTTCTCTCCCTTGTTTAGGAAAACGTTACCGTGCTTTATTATGAGGCCAAGTTCGTGAATCTATCACAGTTTGCATCTGAGATGGTGTCAATGGAGGAGTTACGCACCAAAAGGTTTGAAAGGGGTCTTCGACCTTCCATCAAGGATATAATTGCAGTGCTGGGTTTGTGTGTTTACATTGAGATGGTGGAAGCCGCTATCCGAGTAGAGAACGCGATGGTAGAGAGTTGCAGAGCTAGGGAGAGTAGGAGCCAGTAGGGTGAGGGAGGTACACACCTTTAGGGGCACAGGAACAAGCGCCAAACATTGTCTGGTTCGAGTTCTCATCATGTGGCATTGTATCAGTCGCAGTTGTCCACACCTGCACTTTCAGTGGCCTCGACAGGAAGATCGGAGCAGAGATAGCTCATTTGTTATCGATGCGGACAGCCACGGCATCATTCACCTGAGTGCCCGCAGAAGAGCTAAGTTCAGAGTTTAGCGCCTGTCCAGTCACAAGGGAGAGAGCCACCAGTATGTTTTGGGTGCGGTCAGTCTGGGCACATTCGTAGGTACTGTCTCCGAGGAGGGAGTGTTCTGAGCACGATAGGAGCACCAGTTGTTCCACCTGCACAGAGACGATAGACTTCTCAACAACCTAGGGCTCAAACATCTAGGTTTATAGAATGAGGTGCCTCAGTGCAGTCTGTGAGGCAGTCGACGGCCCAGGGTTATAGTGGACAGGCCAGAGCACCACAGGGCAGAGAAAATGTTCTTGCTGATCCTAGTGCTTCTAAAGCACCGGTCATGCCCGATGCGACAACTATTACACCCGTGATCAGAGGTACTCTCTTAGTATATAGATCATGGGCCAGTGTTCTTATCAATAGAGGAGCATCGTATTCCTTTATTTCCTCTGCTTTTGCATCTGCATTGGGGTTAAAGACAGACTTGTTGGGTAGTATATTGAGCGTAGAGATCCCGGTCAGTGGGAATATGGTGTTGAGTCGAGTGTGTAGATCCTGCGAGTTGGGGGACGTCGTTCGTTGTTTAGAGTTTGATTTTATTATTTTAGACATGACCACGTTTGATGTCATCCTAGGAATGGACTGGTTGACCACCTATCATGCCTTTATAGATTGCGATCGACGAAGGGTATTGATATGTACGCCTGAGGGTGATTACTTTTATTTTGTGGGCAATCGGGATGAGGGTTTAGTGTCTATACCCGGTGTTGGTTAGAGTAAAGGGAGTTTAGGTTTTCTCTTTTCTGCCCTCACGTTGGATGAGACTGTTGGGGTTCGAGGGGAGTTTCCCCCTGTGGTTTTTGATTACCTAGATGTCTTTCCAAATGTTCTGTTTGAATTACCACTGAGCCGTGAGGTAGAGTTCTCTATTGATCTAGTTCCAGGAGCTGCTCCCATTTCTATGCCGTCTTATCGCTTTGCACCAGCCGAGTTGCGAGAACTCAAGGTACAACTTCAGGAGTTGCTTGACAAAGGGTTTGTACGTCCGAGTACGTTGCCATGGAGAGCTCCTGCCCTTTTTGCCAAGAAAAAGGATGAATCCTTGAGGGTGTGCATTGACTACCGAAAGCTGAATGAAATAACAGTGAAGAACAAGTATCCAATGCTGAGGATTGATGATTTGTTCGATCAGTTGAAGGGGTCGGGTTGCTTCTCGAAGATTGATTTGAGATCAGGGTACCACCAGTTGAGGATTAGGGACGACGACATAGCGAAGACCGCTTTTCGGACTCGTTATGGTCACTATGAGTTTCTGGTTATGCCGTTTAGTTTGACGAACCCTCCTGCGACATTTATGGGTTTGATGAACTGTATCTTCCATCCATATCTGGATAGCTTTGTGGTTGTGTTCGTGGATGATATTCTTATCTATTCACCTACGAGGGAGATACATGAAGAGCATCTGCGTATTGTTTTACAGACTCTAAGAGAGCATCGCTTGTATGCGAAGTTCGAGAAGTGTGAGTTTTTGATGTATGAGGTGAGGTTTCTTGGACATGTGTTGTCGACAGATAGAGTATCAATGGATTCTTCAAAGACTGATACAGTGATGGGTTGGGAACGATCGAAGAATGTCTTTGAGATACGTAGTTTTCTGGGTTTGGCAAGCTACTACTGCGGTTCGTGAAGGACTTTTCTAGACTCGTCATGTTGATGATGCGTCTTACACTGAAAGGAGTCGTGTTTGTTTGGAGCGAGCCCTGTGAGTTGGCATTCCAAGAGTTGAAGAAGAGGTTGACCAATGCACCGATGTTGATTATTCCAAAGCGAGATTTGGGTTATACGGTGTACTGTGATGCATCACATGATAGTCTGGGTTGTGTTCTGATGTAGGGAGGTAAGGTTGTGGCTTATGGGTCTCGACAGTTGAAGACGCATGAGAAGAACTATCCGACGCACGATTTGGAGTTAGCTGTCGTGGTCTTTGCTTTGAAGACATGGCGACACTATCTTTATAGTGAGCACTTTGAGGTTTTCTCCGATCACAAGAGTTTGAAATACTTGTTTTCATAGAAAGACCTGAATTTATGCCAACGACGATGGATGGAGTTGTTGGAAGACTATGACTTCGACTTGCAGTACCATTTGGGAAAGGCCAATGTTGTGGCTAACGCTCTTAGTAGGAGGTCTGATGGTTCATTAGCTTCTGTGGCTATATGAGAATGGGACATGCTTGGAGATGTTGGAGTGTTTGATATGTGTCTCGGGGAGACAAGGAAGGATGCAACTTTATTTTCAATAGCTTTTCGACCTGTATTGGTTGCACGTGTGCTGGAGGTTCAGCAGATAGATCAGGAGGCTCAAATGATATGGGATCGTATTGCTAATAGAAAGGACAATGCGGGATGGGTTGTGAGCTCAGATTAGAGTTTGAGATTGACAGGGAGATTATTTGTACCCGAGTCATGCCATGCTGAGGTACTACATGATTTCCATCATTCACGTCTTGTAGTGCATCCAGGAGGCACGAAGATATATCATGACCTGCGCCGTTAGTTCTGGTGGAAGGGAATAAAGAAGGATGTGATTCGATTCGTTTCTCGGTGCCTTACTTGTCAGCAGGTAAAGGCAAAACATCAGAGGCCAGCAGGGTTGTTACAGTCGTTGCTGATATCAGAAAGAAAGTGGGGGAACGTCACGATGGACTTCGTATCTGGACTTCCTAGATCGCCAAAGGCACACGACGCTGTTTGGGTTGTGGTTGAAAGGCTGACGAAGTCTGCACACTTTCTCCCCATTCGTGTGAAGGATTCGGTGGATAGACTGGGTAAGTTGTATGTCTGTGAGATAGTCCAGCTACACAGAGTACCTGTGACTATTGTTTTTAATCGAGAGTCGCGCCTTACATCGCCCTTCTAGCAGAATCTTCAGGTGGCTTTGGGAACGAGCTTGACGTTTAGCACTGCTTTTCACCCACAGACGGACGGACAGTCCGAGAGGATCATACAGACTTTAGAGTATATGTTGCAAGCCTATGTACTTGATTTTTGAGGTTCTTAAAAAGATCATCTACTGTTGGCAGAGTTTGCATACAATAACAGTTATCAGTCTAGTATTGGGATGGTACCGTATGAGGCTTTGTATGGTAGGCCGTGTAGGTCACCAGAATGTTGGATAGATGTGAGAGAGACCATAGTTTTGGGACCCGACTTGGTGCGAGAGACGACATAGAAGATTGTTGTGATTCGCCAACTCCTAATGACTGCTCAGATTAGCCAGAAGATCTATTCTGATAAGAGGAGGAGACCTTTGGAGTTTGCAGTGGGAGACCACGTGTTTTTGAAAGTCTCGCCACTTAGAGGTTTTATGAGGTTCGGCTGTAGTGGGAAGCTATCACCACATTTCATTGAACCATTTGAGATCCTTGAAAGGATTGGGGAGATAGCGTATCGTCTGGCTTTGCCACCTTAGTTGGCGTCTGTGCACAACGTGTTCCACTTTTCCATGCTTTGAAAGCATGAGCCTGATCCATCACATCTTCTGGATTGGGCAGAGTTGTAGGTGGATGAAGATGTTACATATAAGGAACGACCTGTGAAGATTTTAGACACAAAAGAGCAAGTGTTGAGAGGGAGGACCATTGCTTATGTCAAGGTGCTATGGCTTCATCACAAGGTTGAGGAAGCGACGTGGGAGCTTGAGTCCAGAGTTCGTGCTAGATTCCCGAAGTTGTTTGCCTTGTGACCTTCTAGTGAATTTCGGGGGCAAAATTTCTTAAGGGGGAGAGTCATAAGACCCGGGTTAGTTTCTTTTTCGTGATATATATATTTGACGTGTTCTTTTTTATTATACGTATATCTTCGATGTGTTTTTTCATGCTTCTATGTTATAGAACAGCATGTATATATATATTTTACACTTGTTCGGGTTTAGAATGACCGTTTTGAAGTTTTTTCGTGTGTTGGCTGGACAGTGGCAATTCAGTCGACTGAGGGGGTGGTTCCAGTCAACTGGATGCTCACTGTTGTGGTTTAGTCGACTAAAGTTGGGCATTCAGTCGACGGACTTGAGGCGGTGGGATGTTTTTAGCCTTTCTAGTAGCCATTCAGTCGATTAACTTGGTGGGTTCAATCGACTGATTCCCTGTACGGAGTTGAGGCTATAAATATCAAGCTTGGATTAGATATTTTCAAAGCCTTTCTTCCTAGCTAAGTTTTTTTTTATCCACCTTCTCTCTAAACTTTTGAGAGCCTGGGGCTTAGTTGTCGACGATCTGTTAATGGATCCTTGCTATCCACGCTGTGGGCTTTGCTTCCTTCCGAATAGAATCTCATTTCGACGAAATTTATTTTTGCACGTGGATTGAGGCGTCGAGTTTTTGACTCAACAAGGTAGGATCCTAGATTATTTTGTCCTTAAAGAGTGCTACATGCAGTTATATGCTTTTTCACCAATTAAAAGTGCTTTAAATGTCATATTTTATGTGCAAACCTTATTTGTTCGGATAAAAGGTATGTTAGGGTTGGTATACTGAAAAATCATGTTTTTAGTATTTAATTTTATTTTAATAAAATTAATTTTTCATTTTATGAGAATCTTTATGAGTAATATATGTATATCATTTTTTTAATGTTATGCATGGATGTCCGATATTCTGTAAAATATTTAATCTGGTATGTAGAGTACATCTTGCACACAGAAGATCAGATTTTAGGTTCTTGTAGAATATAAGTTTTATGTTCGCAGTTTAGATGGAAATGGACATACGATCCGTACGACTGTGACACAGAGTTTTAGTAGGCCTGTCTTGGTTACGGGAAACAGATAATAGTTTCGTCTATTGTTCTGATTCTCTCTACCAGTATACTTTGTATGTATTGAACGGGACATTTGTGATAATTAATTTTATATTGATTATATAAATTAATTCACTCCCCAAGATTATTATGAATAGTGCTTATCCTCTTAATCCTAAAATAATTATTGATTTACATATATTTAATATTCGTTATTTTGATTCATTAGAAAGTGCAATCTTATATGGGTCTATATTTTCTGTGAGTTGGATAGCGATATTATTTATATGTAAATATTAATTATTGACGGAATTCACGTCTTGAAAGATCAGAATTGACGATACCCCTTTAAGGAAACTTATAAGTTTTGACCGGGCCAAATCCTACAGGTGGATTTAATTATTCGGTAGTCAAATAAATTAAGCAGAAGGGTTTAAGGAATATAAAAATGCCGATTAAATTAAATTTAATTTAATTGGCGGGTATCAAGAATCTTAAAGTGGGGAGAAATGGTAAGCAATTAATCACAGGAGCTCAATGCAAGAAAGTCTTGAGATTATGGGTCAGAGAGCAATTACAGTTCTTTAGTGGTATGAACTGCAATTCAGTATTTTATGAAAATTGTAAAAATTGCTGCTGTTTTTCCAAAACTGCAGAAACCGCTGATAGCTGTCTGTATTCCACTGGAAGTCTTACACATAATTACTCCCTAGGTCCCTATTGTAGCCCTATCTATATGTGGGTAGGCTGAACCAGTTTTATATATCATATCATATTTTGTCTTTCAAGACTAAAAATATCTGAATTCAGCCGGTACGAGTTCTCGATAGTTCGTAATCCCCACTACGTTCGAGGATTGTATAAGGGAATACGATAAAAGATCTAACTGGAGTTTCAACTCAGAATCAAATTGTAGTTGAAGAATCAAACGGTAAAAAGGTATTTTTCTAAATTAACTTTGGTTGCACGGGTTTTAATTTTGATCATTTGACATCAAAAGTTTTATCCGGAGCCCGTTCCGGCGTTTATCAGTCCAGTTAATTTTTTTCGTTAATCGTTTGCAAAATCAAAGATCTTTGCAGTTTTGCCTCCAACAAATGGTATCAAAACTGTTTTGTTTTTTGTTTACGAATATCGGAGGTCAAATAGTTTTAGAACTGTCGCTAACTTTGTTTTGCAGGCGTTTTAATCCCGATTTTATGATCATCATTTATATTCATATTTGATTGAATGCGTAGATGATAATTTAATCTTTTATTCACGGGAGTTGATCGTGATAGATTAATTTTTTTTAGATCGAATGTGAGCCTACGGGACATAGGTTTCGATGTAAAATATTTTATGTTCTTTAAATTTTTTTCTCTAGTTTATTAGAAAGAAAAATAAAAACAGGTATGGAAGAACGAAGGCGGTGGCAACCGGCGGTGGTTGGCGGCCGCAACTGGCAGTGGTTCGGCGGTTTTAGCTGCGTTTTTTTTATTACTTTACAATTTTTTTTTCAGTTTTTTTGTCTGGATAAAAAAAAGGAAAAAAAAAGGAGGGGGGCAAGCGGCACAAATCGCAGCCTATGGCTGCAGCGGCTTTTTGATTGCAAAAGGTGTGCAGCGATTTTTCTTCCAAACCAAACAGCGCCTTAAGCTAGCTGCCAAATGCTGCCTAAGGATTCGGTAATTCGGGCTGTTTCTCACAACCAAGCAGCAAATTCCAAACAAAGCTAGCCGCCAATATTTCCCAATCACTGAAGCGGTTTTCCCAAACACAGCCTAAGGTCCCAACCCAGCAATCAAAATCGAGCTGTTTCCAAAACCAGGTCCCAGCGCAGCAACATGGCAAGTGGTTTCCAGGCACACTGTTATCAATCACAAACAGTGGTGCAGTGATTTCCAACAGCATAACATAGCACCGGTTTGCCAAACGCAGCCTAAAGCTGCGGTATTTTTGAAATCCCAAACAGCGAAATTCACATGCGGTTTTCCAGGCGCTGTTTGTGTTTTCCAATACTGTTTTTCAAACCAAGTGGTGGCTCAAAACAAAACACTATTCCAGCGGTTTGAAGCTTGTAAAACAACAGCGGTTTGTGCGTGCAAATCAAACACATGTTGCGTTTGATTGGCTGTGTGTTTTTTTTTAAGAAACAGTGGCAGAAACAGATTCTAAAACAGTTTCGGTGCAATTTGTTTCTCACAGCGGTTAGCACAAAAATAGTTGGTTTCCACACAGGAGCAATTTCGAAACAGTGGATGGATAGAATTAAAGAGTCCTGATGTAATCGGGATACAGAAACTGATATAAATTGAACTATTTCAACTTATTTTTAAGCCGGAGACTAAAACTCTTTAAAGTTTTAATTCGATCATAAAATCGAGATATATTTATCTTGTATTTAATTTATTTTTTTATATATTAACTGCGTGAATGATAAATATCTATTTTATTTATCTTGTTAATTTAATTAATTCAAAATTTTGATTTTAATTAAAATATTCTGTAATAAAAATAAAATTAAGGTTTTTTTTAATTAATTAATTTTAATTAAATAAAAAGACTTTAGATATTTTATTTTTAACAAAATATCATGTTTAAAGATAATTTTTTTTAAATCGGATATCTTGAAAAAATGTGAAAATTAATTTCAGATTTTGAATTAATTAAATAAAAAAATATTTAATCGAAATAAATTATTATTTTTCAAAAAATGTGG
>JAUMHN010195877.1:0-21322 GCA_032360265.1 Heliamphora ciliata
CTTCACCACCGCCGCCGGTCTCTGCTACTCTCTGCCTCTCTCCCCCTTTCTGTCTCTCTCTCTATTCTCTCTCTCTCCCTTCTCTCTCTCGGTGCTGTCTCTGTCTCTCTTTCTGCTCTCTCTCTCTCTCTCATGTAATATATCTCTTCTGTATGTAATTTGGGTATAGTGTATATATGCTGTGTGCGTGTGTGGGTGTACGCCGGTATGTGTGTGCTGTGTGTTCGGGTGTGTGAGTGTGCATGTGTGCGCAGTGTGTGTGTGTGTGTGCGCGTTCTATGTGTGTATATATATATATATATATATATATACGCTGTGTGTGTGCCGTGTGTGTATGTGTGTGTATTGTGTGTAGGATATACAAATATATGCTGTATATATGTATAATTAAATATTGGGTGCGCATGCATAACATATGTATATATTGTGTGCATTATATATGTATCCTGTGTGTGTGTATAATATATAGATAAATATGTGTGTGTATAATATGGTATATATTTTGTGTAGATATATGTGTTTCAATTATGATAAAAATAAGTGAATTGGTTTTGGTTATTATTTTAAAACAGAAAGTTAAAAATAGTGTGTTAATTATTGATCAGTTTAAACAGAAAGTTAAAAATAATGAAAACTAAACGAAGAATTTTAATTTTAGGCTAGTTTGATTTTTTAGAAGTTAAATAAATTGTTTTTTTTAAGAGTGTTCTTTTTATTAGAAAGAAAATTTGTTAAAGCATAAACCATGTTTGATTTGTTCTAAAATAAGCATGTTCTTAAAATATGTAAATTGGTCTCCCTAAAAAAATAATAAAAGTTTTTATCTTTCCATATTTCTTAAAATTAACTAAGAACTTTTAGTACAAAAAAAGCAGTTAGTTAGCTTTAACCAAACAGCTTAGGCTCATATATTTTTAATTAGACCTTAAAAGAATTTTACATTATTTTAAGACAATCATGCTAAGTTTAGTTCCTTTCTTTGTGTTCAGATTTTGAAACTTCCTAATCAAATTTTAAAATCAGGTAAGTCTTCTGATATCTGAGTTAGTTGAGTTTTCAATTATCGCTTTATAATGATTTTGAGGTGCACCACAATTATTGTTGAAAATGGCTATGAAAATGTGATGTTATAAAGATAAGAATGATAGTATAAACTGCGTCCCGGTCGCTGGGGGACGATAAAGTATATTAGGGAGGTGACGTAATAAGGGCGGCGGGTCACAGCCAACTGACTAGGAAATGATCATTTTTCACTACGGGGTAGCTCTCCGGATTTTTGGTAGAACCGTTTATTCGGACATCATTCTAAAAATGAAAAGCAAATAATAACTCAGATATTTATGCACTCACACTAGCTTTCCTAATGTTATTATTAAAATCATTTTCAGGTGATGCTTAAAATAAATCAGCTGGAGTGGATGCATCGTGTTCCTTTCCCTTTTATTTTTTCTTTTGTCGCTTTATATTTTCTCTTATGAAATACTCGTGAACATGATCTGCACTGGTTTGCTCTGGAAAATTTTATAAAAGTTCTGGCTTAGCTTTTGTAAAATTAATAAAATAATATTTTATTTTCACAAATTATGAAAAAGAAAAGTTTAAATAAGAGGCCTCGAGTGGGTTTAACTCACTGGCCGGTCATGGACGCCATTCTTAGAAATGGGTCGTGACAGAGTTGGGATCAGAGCTTAAGTTTTTAACCAAAAAAAAAATCTAGAGCTTAGGACGCCCACACCATTCTTGCATATGCATTTTCTTTTATTTTGATTTTATCTTATCTTATTGAGTAAATGAAAAATAAAATAAAATAACTAAATGATTATTCTTTATACGTGTAGATCATGAATTCCATCAACAGCTATGACACCTACAGAGGTTATCGATTGGTCCCTTCCCCAACTGGCCCTAGTTGGGAACCGCTCAATGCTTATCCTCTAGATCCAGTAACATACGAATACACTTCAACGAGGGAGCTGATGACCGTTTATATGAGGAAATAGTAAAAGTGGAAAATGCAAAGCTATTTTATCTAGATATAATGAGACGAGCAGTAGTTAAGGGAGAGGAGAGTGGGATAACTAGGGATTTTAAAATTTTAGCTTTTTAGAGAAATTTTAAATTATTATTTTAAAAATGTAAATATCTATTTGAATCATTTTTTTTGTCTTTGTAATGGTGGTTTCAAATCCCCACAAAGGAAGGATCCTGGAAAGAAGTTGGGGGGAGCAATCTTATGCCCATTTCTTTGAATTAATGGATGTAGGGTTCTTTAATAATGAATAAACAATGAATAACTAGAGAAATGAAATATGCAAAGTGATCAGAAAACACAGAATGAAGAGAGGCGAGGTTGGGTGAAGGAGAAGGCTAGATGAGTTTGGAATACCGACAATATGAACGTATTCAGCTATCAAAATCTGATTGATCCGAAAGCATGACTATCCATCCTATTTATAGCACTCGGAAGAGCAATGCCAGGATTCGGATAGGACTCTTCAAGAGATCTAATCGGATCATGAAAGGTGATCTTCGGGGAATCAAGAGATTTTATCCCGATAATCGACCAAGTAGTGTTCTATTCTAACTCAACTAGGTCGGCCACCAGATGCCCTGTGAGTCACCCGACCCACTCAGGCTCAATGACCCGACCCACTCGGGTCGAGTGAATCGGGGTCACTCGAATGACTCGAGTGGGAGGGTCCCTTAGCTCGACAAGTCCTTTTCCTTAGCCATTAAATCACATGTCTCCCAACGTCCCATGTAGGATTATACTACCATTTCTCTTCATTGTCTCTGGGACAATCTTTCGATTATCAGAGGAATCTATAATCATATAGTCTGTGCTATATTTTGGTTGTTCAATCTGTGCTGAGCCACATAGTCGGTGTTATGTCATCAAGATTTGGTAGTCAGAGCTACATTACAGTCTATGCTGTCTTCAAGACCCGTGTCATGGTAATAATACAGTCTGTGCTGTCTTCATGGTCTGTGTCATGGTAAAAATATAGTCTGTGTTGTCTTCATGGTCTATGTCATGGCAAGTAGTTAGAGCTACTGTCGTAGTCAGGGCTATGCCTCATAGTCTGTGCTATGGAATGTCTTCTGCCTCTGCACAATGAGCAGCGATATTAGTTGGCTGAGTTATATGGGGTCCCACCAGCTCGGATCCGAGTACATCAAGTCTGAGTCTTCTTGTAACTTGAGTAACCTTGAGTTATATGTCCGATTGACTGATGGAGTAAAATTGGACCACTCGAGAAACTCGAGTTACTGTAGTAACTCGAGTGGGCGACTCGAGTGGGCGAGCCTTTTGGGCATTTCAACCTACATCTGCTTTATTGTTTGGTTCAGGTCAAGAAATTTATGATTCAATTACTTAACCCTCGTCATAGTTCATATTCAAGTCACCAATGGAATGAGTAGTTAGTGCCATCACCCGAGTACCTGAGTTACAGTAGGCGACACGGTTAAGTGAAAGAGTACCCGAGCTACTGAGAGGCGAGTAGCTTAGGTCATGAGTGACTCGAATTAAGTAAAAGTATTGTACTCGAGCTACTAGAGGGCTTAGTAGCTCGGGCCATGAATGACTCGAGTGGATATTGTTCAAATCATGTAGTTAAGAAATAATTTTTTGAAGCAAAAAAATTGAGATATGTACCCGAACGACTCGAGATATCATGTAGGTTGAACCACTCACTCGAGAAGGGTGACAAGTGGTTCGACCATGAGATGGGTGCCAAGTAGCTCGACCACCCGAGATATTAATGTACCCGAGTAGTGCGACCATACTCAAGTTGCTCGGATGTACCCGAGTAGGTCGGGCGTACCCATGCGGTTCAATTACTTGTTACGAGTTGCACAAGCTATCTGCCCTAATGGCTTGGCCCATAATTATTTATGTATTTATTATTCTAAATTTAAGTTTGTAGTCGACTACCCACCTACAATGGATATGGGCAGATTTTTTTCTAAAGACTTCGAATGTTCTCCCATTATGATTCCAGTTTCTTTCCATATTTTTTCTTCTAAATTTCCGCCTAAATGAAACAGGATTTTATTTATTGTAATTCTAATAATAAATTTTTCACCTCATACCAAAAATAAATAGTAAACTAAAATATGTAAAAATAAATAAAATACAATAAAATGGGGGAGTGGAGTTACCGAGCAGAAGTTAGCTAGGTACAGTAAGCAAATTGAAATTCACGAGGTAAAGTCAACTAGGTACAAAAATGCAACGGAACGCCAAAGTAGGCCAAAAAAGCCTTGCAGAAGTTCAATTTAAGAAAGTCAGGAATTCTTTATCGCCGCTTCTGGTTCTATAAATAGAATAAACTGCGGGGATGTACCGTTAATAGCCATATTAGGGAGCTTAGTCCACATGAACAATCAAAAATATTTATGCAGAAACATATAAATTTACACAGTGAGTAACAAATAGTTCGGATTCATATTTTGAACATCCTATGGCATATGACAAATCACCAACTTCATCCAAAAGAATTGTTCTGAGGATTAGAATATACCAAACCATGATCAATGACAATGTGCCAAGACTGAAAAGGCAGATTGATTGTCATGTGAGGTCCATGCATTGGAACAAACCTCTATTATGGAGAATATTTATTTCACTGAATTAGGTCATTTAACATAAGAAAAGAAAAGAAAAAGGAAATAAATTTCAATAACTTTTATCAATTAATTAGGATTTCAACCAAACAAACATGTAAATAGCCACACCTAATTGGAGAATATGGACAATTAGAAACATGCCCATCTAGGTAGGAAAATCTAGTTGTCACTACAGCACAATCTTGTACATGGTCCACATCTCATTATAATGCATAAGGCTTACTTTAGATGAGACCCTCACTTACCAAGCACGACATAGTTATTCACAGCAGGCTCAACCTTGAAATACTGCATTTAAGCTTGTACATGAAGGACTCTGACCTTATTTTGGACAATCCCGCCTGCAGATAAAGCACATGTTCGAGTAAAAAAAAGAATGTGAACACAAGTTGAAAAGAGCAAAGATCGAGATCCTACCATGCATGGATGTATAAAAAGTGCAAGGGAGCAATCATACAATGCACAAATCTATCAAAATTCACCCAGTTAGAAATAACACTTTAGCTGCATAGCCAAAAAAACATTAGGAAGTACAACTTACAAGACATCAATCAGGTTAATTCTGCACTTAGACATTAATGACGAAGAAGACAACTCTAGATAGGTATTGAGAAAAATACATAAAAAGTATGCCTAGTTTTATTCCCATGAAGGGGAATATGGTAGAATAAGTGGAGTTCAAAGTTATGATTTTGATATTAATTTGTTTTTAATTCAACAAAGATGCCAAAAATTGTTGAAAATTAGAAAAATATAAAATTTTTGAAACTATGAGAGAATTAATAGAAATCTATATTCTAAATTGCTCTAGGAGTATCGGGTGTGGATGCATGCATCAAACCTTCCTAAGTACGAGAGAGTACGAGTCTTGACGCCGACACCCTGCTACTTTGCCGAAGTACAAGTTTCAGTACACCGATACGCTGTCGAATTCTTGGTTCATCGACTAGAGTTGGAGCATTTCTCGAGGATTGGACAGCTGACCACCATTCCCCGACTTGCGGCTTCACTCGGATTGCAGCAATTCAGATATTCTGTTTGGATCCCCAGTCTTTCTATCTCCATTTCCTCTCTCTTGGAGTGACTGGGTTAGTTTCAACCCTTTCTTCCGCATGCTTTACTTGTACCACTTACGTAGTTGATTCAATTATCCTGCTTTATTCGATTAGATCATGAGTTTTGAATTATTTATGCTAAGCATGTTTAGATTAGGTTAAACTAGTTAAATTCATGTTATAAATCAAATTTTAGTTTGTTTACTCTACCTACGTCGCACATTTACTTCTAGCATGTTATTTCATTAAAATAATGCTAACATATTTGGCAATTGCGACTTATGGTGTCGTTATTGTCATAATCAATGCACTTAAATTCATGTGATTGTAATTATCGATATTACATCTGTATTACATATTCCTTAGTAAAAATGACAATTATGTCACTATGTAATAGTCGTCGTTTTCATTCGTTATGTTTTGTTAACCTAATTTCTTTTTAATAGTATTCATTTTTATTTTTCTTTTCTTTTATATTATTTAACATTAAAATCCACAAAATCTTTTAATCTTAGTTTAATTTTCTTTTGATAGTATATCTTTTATTTTTCTCTTATTTTGTTAATAACTAACCTAATAGTTACCATTTAGTTAAAGTCTAATATTTTTAAAGCATGCTTTGAATATTTTGTTTAAAATCATGTTAGTGTAATTTTAGATTATTTGGTAATATGCATATTTGGTATGATAATTTTAAAGTATGTTTTGTTTATTTCATTTGAAACCATGTTTAGAGTAACTTAGGTTATTTTAGTTATTTGATGATATTGTTAGTAAATTTATGTTCATTTTTTGTATGATATGAATTTAGTAACCTTTTAGAGCATATCTTTGTTTTTTTATTTAAATTATGCTAATGTAGGTTATTTGGTGACATTGTATACAGGTTTGCTCCATGTACCCTTTAGTTAAAGATTGTATATCGTAGAATTTAGGATTTTTTTTGCTACTTTGTTTGGCGTTCTATATACATATGTTATTTTTTTCCTTATTTAATTTTGGATGTTCTCTTTTTGTCCCTATTTTTTGTATTTGCATGCATTTGAGAAATCTAATTATGAACCAATGATGATTAGTAGAGACCAACCTCACGGTTGGCCGAGTGGGGTGCCTAACACCTTCTCCAGTTTGTATCTTAGCCCCCGAACTCTTATTTTCTCTGGTTACCATTTTAAAGATTAGTGGCTCATTTTTTTTTTTGAATTTTCTCAAAAATCAAGTGGCGACTCCATTTTTCACAAAAACGGTTTTCAAAATTTGGTTTTCAAGGTGTTACAGTATTTTCTAAACATTTCTTGAATTCTTTTATTTTTTAAACAAAATCCTAAATCCCGGCGCCACACCATGCTGTTGGGTTCGTACATCCAGGTTTTCCTAATGGGAGTTACGTACCGTGTCGGAAACGCGCTAACTCAGGTATGCATGAAGGCTGACTAGACAACTGAAAAGTTTAATCAGGAACCAGACCTAGGTGACCGGTCGAATGCTCAGCGAGTCATTTTGATCTTCCTTTATATTGCTGGTCAGTAAGTGGATATCTATCGCGATAGGATGGGCCCAACTCCTACCAAACTGGTCCGCCTAGAAGTCTAGGCTTTAACTCTTTATCCATCTAATAAAAAGAAAGCAGAAGTTGTTCCTTAATGTGTTCACTAACAAGCTTTGAATTCTTGTCTACGAGTGGCGTGCATCCTCTTTTTTCATGTACTCTAGGTTGCTTTCACTATTTACTGAATTAAGTAGATACTAGATACTAATCCATTATAGGGGTAAGTTTTGTCTTTGGCATTCACAACAAAGTTTTCGAACAATTTGTAGAACGTTTATACGTAAGCAAATGGAAATTTCCATACCACTGAACTCCAAGGGAAGTCCAAGAAAGATTTTGTGTATGCTCTATTTTAACTCATTTTTCATTGATTGCCTTCGAATTTTGATGTATTTATTTTTGTCAAGGATGACATGATTTGATTTTCATTCATCCTACATTTGAATCACTGATAACTCGGTTTCTTCTGCAACTTCTTGAATGTTCCATAGTTTAAAACAACAGGTGAAATAAATCATAGATATTGAGAAACTAAACTGAAGATATTTGTTATCACTCAAATGAACTTGTATTTGGGAGTAAAAATACGCTACATGACCAAATTAAGAGACTTATGAAGTTAATTCAACGAGATTGTTTTAAATATTAAGGATACTGTTGGAGCATTTCATTGGACGTATTACGGATACTATGGTCATTAGCAATTTTAGTTGGGATAATTATATCCTACAAATTTTCCTTTTTTTGCACCCTAGTGTTATGTTATATAGACTTTTTCTATGCTCTCCATTGTACCCCTGTATTTGTCAGGGTCGTATACTAAAAATTGTCTTTTATTGTTTTTAGTATTTAATTTTATTCATTAATAAAATTATTTTTTCATTTTATGAGAATTTTTATAAGCAATGTATGCAGTTTTATTATTTATTTAATATTATGTATGGATGCCTTTTATTTTGCACAATATTTAATCTGGTGTGTAGAGTTCGGCTTACACACGGAAGACTAGATTATCGGTTCTTGCAGAATATAAGTTTTTGGTTTACGGCTTAGATGAAATTGGACACACCATCGGTATGGATGTAGTACAGAGTTTTAGTAAACTTATCTTAATTACGAAGAACAGATAATAGCGTCGCTTATTGTTCTGACTCGCTGTGCTAGTACACTTCGTATATATTGAACAGGACTACATTAGGGTTATTAATTTTATATACTAATTATATAAATTAATTCACACGTCATGGTTATTATGAGTGTTTATACTCTTAATCTCGAAATATTTAATTATTTACGTATATTTAATATTAGTTGTTTTGATTCATTATAGGGTGCAATCTTTTACGGGTCTATAATCCCGGTGAGTTGGATAACGATATTAATTATATGGTAAATATTAATTATTGACGAAATTGACATCCCGAAAGATCGAAATTGACGATACCCCCTTAAGGAAATTTATAAGTTTTTGACCGAGTCAAACCCTACAGGTGAATTTAATTATTTGGCCGTCAAATAAGTTAAGCGAAAGGTCTTAAAGAATTTATTTAAGAAGTCGATTAAATATAATTGTCAGTAATTTAATTTAATCGGCAGGTATCGAGAATCTTAATGTGAAGAGAATAAAAAAGTATTTAATAACTGAAGCTTGAATATTCGATTTTGAGAATTTGGCTGAGAATGTAATTACAATTCTTTAGTGGAATGAATTATAATTAATATTTTTGCGAAATTACCTCTGAGGTGAGGTGGGTTTTCATAATTATATTAGGTGCCCCAAGTCGTATTTACTCCACATGTTCCTGTTGTAGCCTATTTATATGCTGTTATGTAGCCCTAGCCACAATATATATCATTATATATAGTTAGGGTTTCTATGTATTCCCTTAGTGGCTAGAGAGGGTTATGAAGAACACATTCAGGATAGCCCACACTACAGACGTGTTATAGCATACGGGAATACAATAGAAAGCTTGAATTTATAGCTTCAACTTGAAGTTTACAACCACGAAAATTTGTAGACTAAAAGTTGTTGCAACAACCGAAATCAATCCTATCATATTTTGTAAAGTATAACTCTAATATAATTTTAGAAGTATATACCAGATTTATTTTGATCGTTTGACATCAAAAGATTTTAATCCGGAGCCAATTTTGGCGTTTGTCCGTCCAATTTTTTTTTGACTTAAATCGTATTCTTAATCAATAGATTTTAGCAGTTTTACCTTCAATAGTATTGTGGATAACACCATAAGGGTATGGGAAGTGTGTCCAACCCATCCTTAAATTATATGATTGGATTCTCTATTCCCTTTAGGTCCCGTTTGTTTCGCTAATTACCCTGATTGTATTGTTAATCAGTGCATAACAACACCGTTCTATCTTGCAAATTACATTAGTTAAGCCTCGACTATATGTATTAATGTTTTATAAGTATTTTAGTGTTAGCGTCAGAAGAGATGAGAAGGTGGAGAAACGGGATAAAATGGGACAAATAGTGGAAAAAGAGCATAAAAGACATTTTAAACATTTCGTCTGGACAAGCGTCCAAACGTTGGAAGATAAAAAATTTGCACCTGGACGAGTGTTTGGACGGTTTTGACCATAAGCATTTTGTCTGGACGGGGCATGGGAATCAGGATGTATGAGAATTAAAACTCTAGGGCATAGCTCTTGTTATATATAGGGTAGCCTTGTGATAGAAATCATATCTTTCATTCTAGAGTTCAAGGAGGCACACGAAGGCGATGGCTAGGGCTTGGGAACTAACGAGAAGACAGGAACGGAGGCCGGGATTCCAATTCTTGTTCAACCTTGCATGGATTGTAGCCGCAACATGAGAGGCTAAACTTTTCATCCCAGGGTTAGATAAAACCCTAGTTTGGTATTTAAATTCTAGTTAGGATTTCTTGTTTCTTTTAATACAGATTCAACTTCGTTGTTTGATTTTTAGACGTTGAGTTTTTATCAACGAGCTTTAAAGTTTTTATTTAATTTAGAATATAAACATTTATTTTTGTTGCGTTAAGACTTACATCAATTGTACTTGTGCCTTTTACTCCAGTTCAATACATTGTTTGGTTTATACCCCATGGGTTGGATTCAGTCCAACCTAAGACCCATTTGCTGGATACCTTCTCGTCGATTTGAATTCAATACCATCCCACATATGATGTTCAATCCCAGCACACAGAGTTAGGTTTTCTCTCTCCATTTTACTGTTTGCATCACCTGTCACACGACAAACAAACCATTCCTCCTTTTGTCTGAGAAAAGCTAAGAAGAGTCTTCTCCAACATTCAAGTCAAGAAGCCACACTTCACAGTCGACGATCACCATTGTCATCCACCTTTTGATAAGTAATGGCCTCCTGCCTTCTTCATTGATATTTCCCCTTATTCTAAAAGTTTTTCACATTTTTTCCCCTTCTGAATTGGATTTCCCCCCTCAAGTGTAAGATTCTTGCTTCTCACCACCATCACCGCCTTCTCCTCAGTAATTACCACCGAGAATTTTGGTGTTTCCCTTGTCAATATTTTTTTTCCCGCATGTTTGCAGTTTTCCTGCACCTTTATCTTTGGTTAAAGCTTTATTAACTTAAATTGGGTATTTTGGTTGGGAACTAGTCTCTGTTGATTTTATCTGCATTGCAACAATTTCATTACAGATTTTTGATTTTTGGCTCACTTATTTTAATGATTTTAGAACTGGAATAATCATTGTTGAAGAATTTCGTAATTCGTATTACACTGGGTATTCTTACAAAATTTTGGATCTGCAGTTTGGACTGTCTATTGGCCTCCAAACTGAACTGAAATGGTAATTGGAACTGCAGAAGTGGTTTGGATTTTGTTTCAATTTTATTTCTAATTCTGAACTGGTATGTCGTGGAACCTAAGGAAGGGAAGGAAAATAAGGTAAAAATGGTGAAGGATGAAATTGGAAATGGTGTGTTATACCAATGTATTAACCCAACAAATACGCAATCTATTCGATTAGATTCTATTATCCAGAATTCAATCCATGTTATTATCAAACATAGGATTGTATTATAATTTAATACGAACAATATATTATCCAATCCTATCCAGTCCCACTCACATATATAGTTATATCCCATCACTCATCCAGAAATCAAACAAGGCCTTGCGATATTTGATTATTCCTTTTGAACATTATGCGGCATGCTGTACCTTTACGTGCTCTAGACGTATCCATATACCAGTATCTAATTTTTTTCTTATATATACCCACACACACACACACATTCAGAGATGTGTGCCAGGTATGCAGATAGATGGTGTTCATGTGTGTGAATGAGGTCAGAGAGAGAGCTTGGTGTAGCAGATGACCTAAGTTGTGTGGTTGGAGTTGACAACAACTGTGTGACTGTAGCCGATGTGGCCTCGGGGTAGGACTTACAGAGTTCTTAGAGGCTAAGTGTTGAGGAGTACTCCCAATATACTGAGGTTGGGTCATGATTTCTTGTTGGTCCTTTTCTTTCTTTTGGATGGAAGGAGGAAGAGAGTATTCTCGTAGGCGATTGTCTTATAGACAATTGTCTGGTGCGAGTTGTTTAATCTCGGTTGGATAGAGATGCCAGGTTCTTGATTGGTTCAGATTTGATTGTGTTATGAGACTATAAGAATCTCAGTGGAATGGTGACTCGCATTGTGACTCAGGAACTTGTGTTGCTGTGTTTGGGTGATTGTTGGACTAATCCTTCCTGGTTTCAACAGATGATTGAACCATTTGGATTGTGATCCATGTGAGGTTCGGTTGGTAGACAGGAGTGCTTGTGATGATTCTTGTCGACAAGGGAGTTAATGTTGAGACATAAGGTTCTTTTGCAGGGATCAGATGAGGATCGTTGACTGTTGTGTGCGTATGATTGTGTTTCTAGCTCTTGGCAGAGCGGGGGTTTGTCGGAACAGTGTGGCTATGATATGTGTATGGTGGGTTTTTGGGTAGACTTTTGTGAGTCTGGCACGGGTCCTGTTTGGGACTTGGAACTGCTTAGAGTTCTTGGAGTCGAGAAGTGGTTGTCGACTGTTGTAAGTGTTGTGCTTCGGCATAACTATTATTTGTATGGATGGTAGTTTTGGGAATATGATGTGGGAGAAGCCTTGGTTGGCTTGGCCTGTTCGGACTGACGCGATTGTTTGGTTGGGAACGGAAGGGCCGTGATGAGGTTTGGATGTGAGGAAATTGCTAAGTGTAAGATGCAAGTCTTGGTTGGTATCTTGGGCCCTAATAGTTTGCTATTGTGGACCCAAAGGTTTGCTGTATGTGTTAGGCGTTTGTGGTTTGATGTTAGATGACAGTCTTTTGTTACTTTGTCTGATGACGGCGACCATGTTCGACATGAGATTGGTCTGCAGTTTAATATCAGTGGGACTTGCTGTGCGTGCAGTTTGTGTGGGTTCAATTTTTCACGTCGTGTTTGCCTTGTGTGATGACGGTTGTGTATTAGTTTTGTGACGACGATTTTTTTGGGGTTTTAGTTCCGGTGACACGTATCTTGTTGTATAGTATTGTTGGGGTGTTTCTGTCGTGGTGCAGTATCGCTGGGTTTGTGTCTGAGATTGTTGATGGCTGACAGACTGATGTTTGGCTTGAGTTTTGATGTTAAATTTTGGGGACGAAATTCCTTTAAGAGGGGGAGAGTTATGAGACCCCGACCTGATTCATTTTGAAATGATTAAGTGTTCGAGATATCATGTAACCTTTGGAAGGTGTTAGGTACATCTTTGGCGTGTGTTCGGGTTCTGTTGAGGCATGTTTGATTTGGTTTAAGGCTGGAAAATCAATTTTTACACAGAAAAATGCACTGCCTAGCAGTTCGATTGACTGAGGGGCTTGGCCCAGTCGACTGAACCAAGTTATTTGAGTTCGGTCGACTGGACATGGAGGTTCGGTCGACTGAACCTTGTCGGCTAGGCTTTTTGGCATTTCTAGTAGCATCCTTCAGTCGACTGAACTGGGGGTTCAGTCGACTGAACAGTGAATTTTTGGCGTTCTCTATAAATATCTAGTCGTGGAGATATTTTGGAATATTTTGATTTCTAGATCTGGTTTCTCTCTCCTATTTTCTCTGCCTTCTCTCTAAATTTTGAAGGCTTGGGGCTCGATTTTTAGTGATTGGACTGTGGATCCTCGATGTTGGTGCCGGGGGCTTCGTATATATCTGGTCAGATTTCTGTTTCATCGAGGTTCGATTTTTGAGACGTTGGGTTTTGACCCAACGAGGTAGGATTCTAGACCTACTGCTATTATGAGGGTGATATATGTAATTGTATGCTTTTTCACAGATAAAAAATGCATAAAATGTCATATCTATGTTTAAACCTTGATTTTTCGGGTAAAAAGCATGTTTTTCACTTTTCTTGGTTTAGTACATCATATGACATGTGTTTTTATGGTTTTCGAAGTGCGTTCTTGAAAACTGTGGTTTTTGTTGGAAAACGGAGGATTTTGATGGAAATCTCAACATTTTATGTTTTGGAGGTTTAGAGCTCGCCTTCGGGGTTGAGTCTCAGGTTTTGAAACGTCTTGTTGAAAATGGGATAAAACATTTTGAAAATGCTTTGTGTGATCTCCTTGTTGAAAGATGGATCTAAATACATGTATAATGTATTTTGGGAGAAAAAAGTTTTGTAGTTGAGCTACAGTTCTATTTTTAGAAGAATATCTAGATGTACCAGGACGACGTGTATTTGGCACGAGTTGCCCTCGGTGTAAGTTCAGAAACGTGCGCAACGTAGGTACTCAGGTCTTTCGTGCAAGTCCCCGTAAATTGAGACGGATGGGTGCTCAGCTCCCTCAGGGTCATAACCCGTAAATTGAGTGGTTACGTTCATGGTGCTCCGTATATAACCTGTGTGTATCTAGGCGATCCCACAATATCTGGGGGTTAGATACTGGACAGGGGTCTATAGTTGCTACCTCTATCCTCTTGTGATTGAGTCGGTACATAGGATCTTATTCTTCTATTCCGCGATGGTACATTCCGTGAAGGAACGATGTTTTGATTACTGTTTTACCTTTTTTCCTCGGTGGTGTGGCCTGAGTGGAGCATACTGTTTTATTATAGCTTACTGTTTTTATCTTTCCTCGGTGTGTGATCCGAGTGGAAAAGTAATGTTTTGGTTACTGTTTTCCTTTAACTATAAAATGTGATTTTGTATTGTTTAAATGCTTGGTTGTGAAAGAAAAACTGTTTTGGGGTTTTTATGATGTTAAACTTTTTGGCTCTGTGGTTGAGTTAACTCCCACTATATGATATGCATGGTTTTGATGACGAAAATGTGGGGTTTTATGAAATAAAACCGTTTTGAGGCTCGTGTTAGCATGATGGAAAACTTGTGATTTTGGGTTAGAAAAACCTTTTTGGCTCGTGTGGTTGAACCCGTATGCTTGTGATTGCATATTTTCTGCTTTACAGCTTTATTGTCTTTTCCTATTGAGCTTCGGCTCACGGTGTAAAATTTTGCTGTAAAACCTTTTTCAGGTAAGCGTGGTCCTGTAGGTTGACCCGGTGGTACCCGGAGGTGGCTGATGACAAGACGTCTATTTTGTCTTGATAGGTAGCTTATTCCTGTTGTATATATTTCATGTTTATTTGTAACATGTTGTAAATAGTATACTATGATTATGGATGTATGCATGTTTTAATGTTTTCGAGAGAACCTTGGGTTGGTTGTTGTTTTCCGTAGCTTTATACTACGTTTTTCATTATAGGGATCAACGGTTTACAAACGAAATTTTCAAATGATTTATGCTTCATTTAAACTTTGTGCTTCGAGGAAGATTTTGGAACGGCCTAATTTTCTTTTAAAACGAAATGATTTTCTTATTCAAAACACGTACTTTGTTTTTAAAGGCTTAGTTATGTGGCTGTAACTGTAGTATTTGGGCTACTCTTTTAAATCAATAAATCCTCGGTAGTACGTATTTACAAAGGTTTTGGCCTTGTTTGGTCTTCTGGTTTTAAAATCCCTTTTGTTTGGGCGGTTTGGTGGTTGTTATGTGGCTTTTCGCGTGACCCAGAGTTTGGGATGTGACATTAGTCTAGGCGCATTGTAATTGATCATGGTTTGGTATATTCTAATCCTCAGGACAGTTCTTTTGGATGAAGTTGGTGATTTGTCATATGCCATAGGATGTTCAAAACATGAATCCGAACTATTTGTTACTCATTGTGTAAATTTATATGTTTCTGTATAAATATTTTTGATCGTTCATGTGGACTAGGCTCCCTAATATGGCTATTAACGGTACATCCCCACAGTTTATTCTATTCATAGAACCAGAAGCGGCGATAAAGAATTCCTAACTTTCTTAAATTGAACTTCTGCAAGGCTTTTTCTGGCCTACTTTGGAGTTCAGTTGCTTTTTTGTACCTAGTTGACTTTATATTGTGAATTTCAATTTGCTTACTGTACGTGTACATTTAATAATGTTTGATAAAAATTTTTGTTAATAAAGTCAAAGATTACATTAGATTCTGTCTACTCTTTAAAGAGTGGTTCTAGATTAATATAAATTAAAATATTATAAAGAAAGGATGGAATACAATGGATAAAAAGAAAAAAAATAAAAAGTTTAATAATTAAAATATTTATTTATGTCTCAAAGAGTTTCATCCTCTTGAGGGTTTAACAGGGTTGATTTGTCTCACTGAATAGACATTTAATTTATTAAATATTGAGAAAAATAAAACAAAAAATAATTAACATGTTTATTTATGCCTCACAGAATTTCATCCCCAGAGGGTTTAACAGGGTTGATTCCCCACCCTCAATAGCTATTTAATAAATTTAACAATAAAAAAATAAAACAAAATATAAATAATTAATATATTTATTTATGTCTCACAGAGTTTCATCCCCCGAAGGGTTTAACAGGGTTGATTCCCGCCCTCAATAGATATTTAATAAATTGATTAAATTTGTGAATGAAGAAAAAAAGAGAAAATAATTAATATATTTATTTACGCTTCACAGAGTTTCATTCCCCGGAGGGTTTAACAGGGTTGATTTGTCGTTATACATATATATTTAATAAATTTAATAATTAAAAAATAAAGTAAAATATAAATAATTAATATGTTTATTTATGCCTCGCAGAGTTTAATCCCCTAGAGGGTTTAATATAGTTGTTTTTCCGCAGCCAATAGATATTTAATAAATTAAATAATAAAAAAGAAAAAAAAATATTTAATATATTCATTTAGGTGAATCGACGTAGACTGACTCTTCCACCCGTATTCTAGATGGTTCTAGTGTCTAAGGGTCGTGGGTCTTGGGGTCCGTGTTCCCGGGGGTTCTGAGATCCTGTGGTCCGAGGTCTACCGGTCGTCCCGAGTGATTTGCCTTGAATTCTGAAAGAAATGGGAGGTCTGGGCATATTGTACTAAAGTTTCTCACTTAGAGAGGCTTTACTGGTTAGCATTTAGGTGAGAAGAATGAGAAGATTTTCTTTTAAATTGCCCCGGAGGGGCATTTGTGTCGTTTTTCTTGGGGGCAAAATAATATAATATTACTGTTTTGCCCTAACGGTGCACGGTGTGGTCCCACCACCACGTGGGTGACGTGATAAAGTTAATGGGACCCACAGGTTAATGATTATGTCGTGGAATATTATATCCCACTTGTATGTAGAAGAGGATAGGTGGCACCAACAAATTAAAAAGTAAACAGTAAAATGTACTCTACAGTGTAAAGTAGGGAATATTTTTCCACCTTTATTTTGAATTTCAAATGAAAATCTGAGTTCTATGAATATTATATATTCATATTTATGTAGTGGAAGACAGGTGGCACATACAAATTAAAAATGAAGCAGTTAAAAGTAAAAGTATACAATGTAAAGCTGGAAAGCTGGAGTCTATTTTAAAATTTGAATTTCAAATGGGATGCTTTGTGAGTACGCTATCCCTGTTGGTATAAAACATTGTTTTGGTAGAAACACTTTGAAGATGAGAATATGCTCGTGAAGTGGGACAGCTATCTTGGTGACTTTCTTTTGTGGTATATTGCCTTTGCCCTCCTCGTTTATCTGCTACTTCTGTTGTTTATATTGCCATACAATGTTGTACTGCTTAGAAGATTATCCCGAGAATTACGGTCAGTTCATTCAAATGTGTGTAGATCGTTATTTGACGTGGCAAGTAAGATTGCGGGAAGAGAGCTGACGGTTAGTTCCAGCGAAGTTTGTTCCAGCGTGCGAGGAAAAGAGGGAATTAATATCAAAGCTATGGTCTCTGAACAGAAGAATTAGTAGAGGAAAGAGAAATTCCAGATCTGTTAGAATATCCTCTTTGGAGTGTTTTATTAAAAATGGACGGAGCGGCAAGCGGTCAGTATTGTACCCCCTTTGCTTATCGAATTTGTTGATTAGAGGTTTCGGAGCACATAAAGGTGAATATTTTATTAATATTTTATTCACCTTAATACTTTTGTGACCATATCTCAATCTCAATTGAAAAAACAAATTAGGCAATGCAAGTTTTATTAAAGTGAAATCATTGGCTGATACACCTTCCACAACACCGGTTTTTATATCGTCCACCTCCATTATCCTGAACATTAAATACAACAAAAGCGGGATTAATTAACCCCCTGAAATAAATAAACTAAACAGTTTTAAAATACACCTGACATCTTAAGGTGTATTTACACTCTTTGGAATTAATAGTAGTAGCCACTAAGTACAGAGCCCCCTTCTGAATGCTTCCTAGGTTTCCTAACAACGTGTCTTTGTAATCTGTCCAAACATCAATAAGACAAAAGTGATCCACAACTTCTATTCCATGTCGAACATATTCACCGTCCTTTCCACCGATAAGCTTATACCTTAGTTTCTTAAGCATTTTAAATCTATCAGACTGATCTGGGTTCACTATCCAAGTCTCTGGATTACCCTCACCAACACCAATAAATATCTTGTTCGGTGTCAGAACAGCATCTGATGGTGCATTGTCACTTACAATGAAGAATAGGACGTGCTGTACAGCATCAAGCTTCTTCGCCTCAGACCCCAAAGATACATTCCCAATTAATTTTATCCCCTTTCACAACAAATTAGATCCTAATTGGCGATCGGACCACTTATTTCCCAAATCAATTCCATTAAGCAACCTCGAAACACCTTTATTATTAAACAATATCTCCTTCACCTGTTCATCATATAGTTGCAGTTTCTTGGCACTCCTCTTAGTCCTTTTAATATATCTAGGAATATTCTACACATAACATTTGCGGGCAGGATAAGGACGATAAGGAGCACGCCCACGGTAATTACACTTAACTCCATTTCCTCCCAGATTCCTCATTCTCTGATAAGCAAAGGGGGTACGATACTGACTGCTTACCGCCTCGTCCATTTTTAATGAAACACTCCAAAGAGGATATTCTAGCAGATCTGGAATTTCTCTTACCTCTAGTAATTCTTCTATTCAGAGACCTCAGCTTTGATATTAACTCCATCTCTTCCTCGCACGCTGGAACGAACTTCGCCGGAACTAACCGTCGACTCTCTTCCCACAGTCCTACTTGCCACGTCAAGTAACGATCTACACACATTTGAATGAACTGACTGTAATTCCTGGAATAATCTTCAAAGCAGTACAATATTGTATGCCAATGTAATCAACAGAAGTAGCAGAGAAAAGAGCAAGGCAAAGGTAATATACCACAAAAGAAAGTCACCAAGATAGCTGTCCCACTTCACAAGCATATTCTCCTCTTCAAAGTGTTTCTACCAAAACAAGGTTTTATACCAACAGGGATAGCGTACTCGCGAAGCATCCCATTTGAAAATCAAATTTTAAAATTGACTACAGCTTTCTCGCTTTACACTATATACTTTTATTTTTAACTGTTTCATTTTTAATTTGTATGTGCCACCTGTCTTCCATTACATAAATCTGAATATATAATATCCATAGACCTCAGATTTTCATTTGAAATTCAAAATAAAGGTGGAAAAATATTCCCCACTTTACACTGTAGAGTACTTTTTACTGTTTACTTTTTAATTTGTCGGTGCCACCAGTCCCTTTCTACATACAAGTGGGATATAATATTCCACGATATAATCATTAACCTGTGGGTCCCATTAACTTTATCACGTCACCCACGTGGTGGTGGGACCACACCGTGCGCCGTTAGGGCAAAATAGTAATATTATATTGTTTTGCCCCAAGGAAAACGACACAACTGCCCCTCCGGGGCAATTTAAAAGAAAGTCTTCTCATTCTTCTCACCTAAATACTAAGCAGTAAAGCCTCTCTAGGTGAGAAACTTCCGTACAATATGCCCAGACCTCCCATTTCTTTCAGAATTCAAGGCAAATCACTCTGGATGGCTGGTAGACCCCGGACCACTGGATCTCACCTAGCTAACTTCTGCCCGGTAACTCCACTTCCACGTTTTATTGTATTTTAGTTTTTTACATATTTTAGTTTACTATTTATTTTTGGTATGATGTGAAAAATTCATTATTAGAAATACAATAAATAAAATCATGTTTTATTTAGGCTGAAATTTAGAAGAAAAAATAGGGAAAGAAACTGGAATCATAATGGGAGAACATTCAAAGTCTTCAGAAAAAATCTACCCATGTCCATTAATTCAAAGAAATGGGCATAAGATTGCCCCTGTCCAAGCTGTAGAAGAAAACCCTGCTTTTAGGTTCTTCTCCTCTCTTCCACACTTCTACCCCTGGAAACCCCTCATAACCCCATTATATTTCATAAGCCTAAACTAGGGATCTGCAGGATTATTCATAATTCCTAAAGTCAAAATCTACGTTGGACAATGAGTTTCCACCTAATGGTCTAACAAGTGTCCACACATCTTTCTCTTGCGTTCATTTTGTCTGTCTTAGTTTTTAATTTTGTCTCTTAAACCATTGTCCTCACCACCAGTGATGGAGGACTAGTGTAGGGTGCAGTCTTTTACAAGTGGTGAACTCAAACTCAATGTCTAACATCAGCTAAAGTGGGCTTTTGGGACTAAATTTTATTTTATATTTTTTCATCAAAGGGCAGTAATAATGCACCATGAACAGAGAGTGAGTAACAATGCCCATTTTTTGGTTTTATGATTGTCCGTAGGAGGTGGAGCTTTGTGGTTTCCATTCACCAGTGCATATCAGCAGTCTTTCATGCTATAGACGATGGTTGTCGTGGTTTCATGTAAGTGGATGACAGCTTAGTTACACAAAACGGGGGCGGGATTGGGATCGGGAGCTGGGAAACAAAAGCATATAGAAGAGTCTTAAGTTCGTGTAGGGATCCGATTCCTTTTAATTTGAAACATTTGATTAAACCTTGTGAACTAACGTTTTATGACGGAAAGAAATTAAAATTTCATCAGAGTATGATTGTTGATGGTAATTATGTACTTGCTCATGCATGAAATTAATTATCAGAGTTGTTCGAACGAGCCTCATGGCGTTGGGACAAAATTTGGAAACTATAAACACTTTCCCTTTCCATGGTGTGCTGTTCAGTGAGGGACCTCTCGAGTAGTCCTAAGACTGATCGAGCGGTCTGTGGCGGGGAGAGGCTTTAACTTCCGGGTTTGAGGTGTTTTGTTTCATTTTCTCTTCTCTCTCTCTAAAATGTGATAGAAACCCTAGGGTTGTTAGTGGAACACCCTTGAGTCCTTCTACCTCTTATTTAGTGGATTTCCTTGCTCATCCTTTGGCTCTACGTTGGTGGGAAATCATCCTAGGCGTTGAGAGCTTCCTCCTCATCCTTTAGTTGGCGATTTTCATGGGTGGAGCTTGCTAGAGGCTTGGTCCTTGTTGCTTTATCGTCTAAGAGGTAGGATCTATGACTATATATGAAGATTTGTTGGATATGTGTTGTATATTTAGTGTTTATCCATGGAAAGATGAAAAATCTATATTTTTCAGAAACCCTAGGTTATGGGTTTGGGTTAATGCATGTTAAATCTCGAGGTCTTAGAGGTTTTAGGGTGTTATGATCTTGTTAATATCATGCAAGAGCCTTTAACTTGAGTTTTGGGAAAGTTAGGGTTTTGTTTTTTGTTAAAACCCTGGAGATTTGGGGGGG
>JAUMHN010196094.1:0-21317 GCA_032360265.1 Heliamphora ciliata
TCTCACATACCGAGGAGAACCAACAAGAAAGACTCGTCCATCTAGATAACCTACTTAGATTCCTTGCTAGAAATCACATCTACGAAACGCGTCTCTAACATGTCTCCCAAGTATGTTAATCCAAACGCCTGAAGGCAAGACTAATTAATCCTAAGGTCCAACCTCCATTCCCATGTGTACACCACAAGCTAAACAGGCTATCATACTTATGTAAGAAAACTCTTGAACACATGCAATGAAGCACACATACATCCTCACAATGTGATGTACCCTCTTTCCCAAGGCTCATAGGTATTTGAACCTAGAGTTCTGATACCAAGTTGTCACGCCCCAAACACCAGGGTCACGTGAAAGCCCACCAAAATACTATTTATGCAAAAAAGATTTTCATAAGAAATCAAAATGTACAACATTTGGATAAAAGATCCCCATATTTCAACTCTCATAAACTGTAAAACATGCATCTCATACATGAATAAGCATATCGCCCCGAGGCGTACAAAACCAGCCATCACAAGCGTTACATGTAAAAGTACATGCACAAAAACAAGAAAACTACAACAAGTCTTCCATCACCTCTACAACTAGGTCAACTCCTCATGCTCACCTGAAAAGGTTTTACAGCAAAATCCCACACCATGAATCGAAGCCCAATAGAACATAAACAATGAAATTGTAAAGCAGGCTATGCAATTACACACACACAAGCTCAACCATATGAGCCAAAAAGGTTTTTCTTTCAAAATCACAAGTTTTTCGTCAAACTAACACGAGTCTCAAAAAGATTTTATCTCATAAAACTCCACATTTTCCATCCTTCAAACTATGCATATTATCCTAATAGATATCATGCCACAGTTAAGAGAAAACTGTAAATAAACAGTAAGCTCGACTCAGGCCACACAACCGAGGAGAAAGATAAAATGTAATCATATGTACCGACTCTGCCATACCGACAAAGGTAACAACTATAGACTCTCGTCCATTACCCTAGACCCACAGGCTTAGTAATGACAAGTTCTATACAGAGTCACAACAACGACGCCATTAACGGAGGCAACCGAACCACTCAATTTACGGGAACTAGCCCGAAGGTACAGAGCACCTGCTGCTTAATTTACGGGACCTGAGCCCGAGGGTACAAAGCACCCAATCACACTCAATTTACGGGGACTAACCCGAAGGTACAGAGCACCTATGCTGCGCACATTTCTGGACTTAGACCGAGGAGCAATAGAAGCCCGACTCAACAATACCCACTGTCACGGTACATTTATGGAGAACGTTTAAAAACCCACCGTAGCTCAACTACGAGAACCCGTAAAACAGTTTATACAACACAACTATAAAAGAGATCCAATCCATAAAAATGGAGATCTAAACCATTTCTAACAAAACATTTAAAAGGTGAGACTCAACCCCGCGGGTTAGCTCCAAACCTCCAAAAGGCAATTTTTTTTACCCGATTTCACAAATCACCATTTTCAAACCTCCTTTTGAAAACCACGAATGTCAACACACCTGGATCATGTACACAACCAAGGCGTAAAAATCCACTTTTACCCAAAAACCAAGATTTGCACATGAAAATCACATTTGATGTATTTTTTACCCGGTAAAAACACGCATAATCACATATATCACCCTTATATAGCAGTACGATCTAGAATCCTACCTCGGAGAGTCAAGAACTCGACATCTCAAAACTGAACGGCGTCAGAACGAGAATCTGACAGGATGGATGCGAAGCCTTCGGCCCCGATAGCAAGGATCCACAAAGGATCGAACCCAAAACCAAGCCCCGGTCCCTCAAAGCTAGAGAGAAGAAAGGAAAAAGGAGTTTCTTAGGTCTGAAGAAAGATTTTGTCTCAAAAATCTCGCCACTGGGATATTTATAGAAAACCAAAAATAACACTGTTCAGTCGACCGAACTAGTGAGTTCAGTCGACCGAACTCAACAAAACCAGTTTAGTCGACCGAATTGACCCTCCAGTCGACCGAACTCAACAGCAGAGGCGTACTGGAATGTGTTACTATTTTAAGGCTCAATAACCAACCTAGACAAGGTCCGAAAAAGCGTAAAACACATCTACTCATGCTGTTCTACAGCTTTAAAGCATAAGCCATGCATCAATGCTATTCATATACTAAAAGTAACACATCAAATATATAAATAACCTAAAAGATAAGGGTCAGGGTCTCACAGCCGGTAAGCTCTTTGTAAAGGATCTGCAAAGTTGTCTCCTGATGTAAACTCTATGTCTGACTAAAAATCTAAGTTTGTGTACCCCAAGGGTATTAGACTGTCCGCCTGGTAAATCAACATATAATCCTTAATCCTTTTTAGGTACTTGATTGTATTGTTTACCGTAGTCTAATGGTCCTGCCCTGAGTGAGACTGATATCTGCTAACCATACCAACGACAAAGTAAATATCGGGTCTAGTGCAAAGCATAGCATACATGAGGTTTTCTACTGCCGAAGCATAAGGAACCACCTTCATCTTCTCTATCTCATCAGGTGTCTTAGGACACTGATCCTTGGATAGAGTGATTCCATTCCTGAAAGAGAGAAACCCTTTCTTAGAATCTTGTATGCTAAAACGAGTAAGGATATCATCAATATACTTTGCTTATGATAAGCCCCACCATCCTTTATTTTTGATCTCGCACAAGCTTGATCCCAAGGATATGACTGGCTTCTCTCAAGTTCTTCATATTGAATTGCCCAGATAATCATACTTTAACCGTAGATAATACCCCCACATCATTTTCGATGAGCAAGATATCATCTACATAAAGTACTAGGAAGACCACCACGCTTCTGTCATGCTTCTTGTACACACAGGACTCATCAGGACTTTGATCAGAACCATAAGACTTAATGGCTTGATCAAATCGAGTGTTCTAAGACCTCGATGCCTGCTTAATTCCATAAATGGATCTCTTAAACTTACACAACATGTGTTCCTGGCACTTTGCAATGAGTTCGTCTGATGTATCATATAGATACACTATCAAGACTTCCGTTAAGGAAAGCAGTCTCGACATCTATTTGCCAGATTTTGTAATCGAAATGAGCGGTAATGGATAAGAGAATCTGGATAGACTTAAGTATGGCTACTGGCAAAAAGAATTTTTCATAATCGATCCCTTCTTTCTGAGTGAACCCTTTAGCAACAAGCCTAACTTTGAAGGTTTTAACCTTTTCATCTGCTCCTCTCTTCCTCTTGTAGATCCACTTGCATCCAATGAATTTTATCCCTTCGGGTGGTTCTA
Source organism: Heliamphora ciliata (assembly GCA_032360265.1). NCBI lineage: Eukaryota > Viridiplantae > Streptophyta > Magnoliopsida > Ericales > Sarraceniaceae > Heliamphora > Heliamphora ciliata. The sequence goes on from JAUMHN010196094.1 coordinate 3,279, forward strand.
CAAGTTTTCAGACCTGATTGAAATACATAGATTTCATCTCTAAATTCATAGCTCTTTGCCAAAGATCTGCATCTTTGTCATGAAGTGCTTCATTGTAGTTATAGGGCTCGGTATCTAGTTCTACTGGAATCCTGTCAAAAGACTCTCCTAAGAACATATACCGGTCAGGTTGATGAACAACCCTCCCACTACGACGAGGCACAACCTGTGTCTACGTACTAGCAGTAACACGTTGTGCAGAACCAGAACCTTATGCATTAGCGCCCTATTCTTGATTTGTACATGTTCTGATAATCCTCCCACTACGATGAGGTAATGAGATATCAGTGACTTGTTCTTTCGTTCTATTAGTATTTTCTCTCAGTTCTTCCAGGATAATATTGCTTTTAGACCTGTGATCCATAATATAATCCTCTTCAAGAATCGGGCATTGGTGCTAACAATGACCTTATGATCCTTAAGATTATAAAACAGACCACCCTTCGTTCCCTTGGGATACCCTACAAAGAAAAAGATTTCTGTCCTCGGTTCCAATTTACCTGCGTTCCCTTTCAGCACATGTGCTGGACACTCCGAAATCCGAATGTGTTTTAGACTAGGCTTACGCCCGGTCCATAATTCTATGGGAGTAGAAGGTACTGACTTAGAAGGTACCAAGTTCAGAATGTAAGCCGCTGTCTCTAAAGACAGTCCCCAAAACGAATCGAGTAAACCTGAATAACTCAACATGGACCTTACCATTTCCATAAGAGTCCTATTCCTTCTTTCTGCTATACCATTTGATGCAGAGTACCAGGTGCAGTAAATTGGGATGTAATCCCCTATGATGACAAGTAGTCCTTAAACTCTCTAAAGAGGTATTTTTCACCATGGTCGGATAGTAGTGATTTGATATTTTTACCCAGATGCTTCTCTGCCTCTGCCTTGAATTCTTTGAATTTCTCAAAGCATTCAGACTTACAGTGCATCAGGTAAATGTATTCATACCTTGAGTAGTCATCAATAAAACAGATGAAGTACTCAAAGCCACCTCTAGCCCGGATTGTCATAGGACCATACACATCAGAATGAACCAACTCCAACAGTTCTTTAGCTCTATAGCCTTTGGCCAAAAAAGGCTTCTTAGTCATTTTACCTTCTAAGCAAGATTCACAGACTAAAAGTGCCTCCACTTTCAATGAACGCAAAAGTCCATCTGCTACCAGTCTGTTTATCCTTTTTAGATTAATATGACCCAAGCGTAAGTGCCAAAGAAACGTTTGGTTCATTAAAGAAGAAAATTTTCTCTTATATGGTAAATTAGATGTGTTATTCATTTCAGTAAGTTGCAGTGTAGGAGAGATTGAAGTAATAAAAGAATGATCATCCATTAATGTACCAGAACAGATAATCCATTTATTATCCTTAATAACCACAGAGTTATAAAATAAACCAAATATCCGTCTTTAGCCAATTTAGAAATGGAAACTAAGTTCTAATGGCAGGTACATAAAGAAAATCTCTCAATATTAAAACCCGATCTTTACCAAAACTAAGAGTGACATCTCCTACTGCAACTGCCGTTACCTTTGTATTATTGTCTATATGCAGGTAAATCTTTTCACCACTAAGTTGTCGGGTTTTCTAGAACCCCTACATTGAATTACAGACATGATTAGTGGCTCCCGTATCTACACATCAGGTACCGGTAGATAACACCGCTAAACATGTTTTCACAACCAGTAAACAGAAATTATCCTGTTTGTTCTGCCTTCTGAGAAATACTGGACATAGATTTTTCTAGTGCCGGATCTAGTTGCAGTGAAAACATCTGCCTTTTGTCTTTTTCACACCAGTCCGTGGTCCACTAACTACCCTGGAAACTATGCCTCCCCGTTTTTGAACCTTTTTCTTCTTCATGTCTTTCGGCTCAGAGGAAGAATCTTTTTTCAGAAACAAACACATTTCTTAGTATTGAAGGAATACCATTTGTAGTTAAAGTTATATCCAAGTTACATTTCATGTCAACAAAATTTAGTCCCGTAAGTTTATTTTCTTTGAGTATAGAAGCGAGTAGGTTGAAATCAATTTTAATCCTGAGAATCACATAATTAAAAAAATCGTTAATTATAATGAGCAAAACTTTGTTGGAGGCAAGACTGCTAAGATCTTTATTTTTGCAAATGATTAACGGAAAAAATTAACTGGACGGGCAAATGAAAAAATAGGCTCCAGATAAAACTTTTGATGACGAACGATCAAAATAAAGCCCGTGCATCCGAAGTTAATTTAGAAAAATACCTTTTTACCGTCGAATCTTCAACTACGATTTGAATCCGAGTTGAAGCTCTTGTTAGATCTTCTACGATATTTCCTTATGCGATTCCCGAATATAGTGTGGGTTATAATCCTCCGAGAACTTGTACCGGCAGAACCAAGACAACTTTAGTCTTAGAAGACAAGTTATGAAACTGGTTCAGCCTACCCGTATATTTATAGGGCTACAGCAGGGACCTAGGGAGTAATTATGAGTAAAACTTCTAGTGGAACAAAGACACGTACGAATCAGCGATTTCTGCAATTAAGCAGACCTCATAATGGTACCTGCAATTATGAAAAACTACCAGCTGTTTCTGTAATTTTCATAAAAAACTGAATTAAAGTTCACACTACTAAAAAACTATAATTGCACTCTGACCCATAATCTCAAGACCATATAGCATTGAGCTCCTGTTATTAAATTCTTACCATTTCTCCCCACGTTAAGATTTTCAATACCCACCAATTAAATTTAATTACTGACAATTTAATTTAATCAGTATCTTAGTATTCCTTAAACCCTTCCACTTAACTTATTTAACCGCCAAATAATCAAATCCACCTGCAGGGTTTGGCCCGGTCAAAACATATAAGCTTCCTCAAGGGGGTATCGTCAATACCGATCTTTCGGGACATGGATTCCGTCAATAATTAATATTTTTTATATAAATAATACTACTATCCAACTCACCGGGAATATAGACACATATAAGATTGCACCCTCTAATGAATCAAAACAACGAATATTAAATATATACAAATTAATAATTATTTCAGAATTAAGAAGATAAGCACTATTCATAATAACCTTGGGGTGTGAATTAATTTATATAGTCAGTATAAAATTAATTATCTCAAATGTCCCGTTCCATACACATAAAGTGTACTAACATAGAGAATCGGAGCAACAGACGACGCTATTATCTGTTCTCCACAACCAAGACAATCCTACTAAAACACTGAGTTACAGTCGTACTGATAATATATCCATTTCCATCTAAACTGTGAACATAAAACTTATATTCTGCAAGAATCTAAAATATGATTTTCTGTGTGTAAACCGTACTCTACACACCAGATTAAATACTATACAGAATATCGAATATCCATGCATAACATTAAAGATATGATACACATACATTGCTCATAAAGATTCTCATAAAATAGAATATTAATTTTATTAAAATTAAAATTAAATACTAAAAGCATGGTTTTCAGTATACCAACCCTAACATATTCAACTACCGACATATTTCTCTACTCTAGTTTGATAAATTCACTTTCTTTTTAAAGACGATTGCTTTTAGGGAAGTATTTATTATCGAAAGCATCCTTAAACATTGCCCATTATATCAATCTGCATCATTTTCATATCTGCATTTCTCCATCTGTCACCAGCCATAAGCACTTCCTTATAACATATAGGAAGCATAAGGAGCTTTTTTTCATTGGTACATCCTAAAATTGCAAAACATTTTTCATCTCTGTCACCTATTTTTCTATTTCTAAAGGATCTATGGTTCCCTCAAATGTCGATGGAACCAACCTTTTAAGCTCTAGGATACCACTACGTTGCCTCTATTGTGCCCCTACACCTTATTGCATCTGCTGTTGATGCTCCATAAGCCTAGTTAGGTTAGTACCTATGGTAGCTTGTTGTTGTACTACCCCGATCAGAGTCTGCATCAACTAAAACATTTCAATTGGATTAGGAACCCTGGGTTGTTCGTCTTCACTACACTACTGACCTTGAGCGTCAATGTTTACATACGAACCCTCAGGAACGCTAGTCGTATTTCTTCATTGTTTACTGCTAATATCTGGCCGTTTTGCTTGATTAATTTAGCGGTTAACAATAATTTCTGCAATTCTGACATACTAGCTCAACCTACATACAGACATAGTTATATCGTGCTATTTTTTTAAAATAATAACAAGAATAACAAGATCAAATACATAATCGAGTTTTTAAATTTATTGTCTACCCATCTTATCACTATGTTTTAAAGGTTTCAATCAAAATAAAAACTTAAGCTTTGATTCCAATAAATTGTCACACCCCAAAACCACGCGACATCGCTGCACAATCATGTTGGAGGCAAACTGCCAAGATCATTAATTTGAATACAATTTTTTCAATAAAAAAATATTGGACGACCAATCGCCGAAACAGGCTCCAGTTTAAAACTTTTTGATGTCGAACTATCAAAATAAAACTCGTACTCCCAAAGTTAGATTCGGGATTATACATCTCGAAATCTGGTAGAATAATTTCAATTACTGCAACAACCACGAATGTGAATCCTTCGAGTTGAAGCTCCGATGAAGCTTTCTACTGTATTCCCGGATGCGAGTCACAAACATAGAGTGAACTACAATCTATTGTGATCTTGAACCTGCTAATCTAGCCACTTGGGATTTACGTGGAAACCGTAATTCAATAACGAATGTAATGTGGAATGTGGGCTAGGGTTAGCATAACCGCATATGTATAGGGTTACAGTAGGAACATGTGGAGTAAATATGACTTGGGCTTCTAATGTAATTATAAAAATCCGCTTGCCCCTAAGACAATTTCATAAAAACATAAATTACAATTCATACCACTAAAGAATCGTAATTGCATTCCCAGCCATATTCTCAAAACCGATTATTCGAGCTCCTCTTATTAAATACTTAACTCATCTTCTCACATTAAGATTTTCGATACCCACTAATTAAATTTAATTACTGACAATTTAACTTAATCAGTTTCTTAAAATTTTTTAAGCCCTTCCGCTTAACTTATTTGACGGCCAAATAATTAAATCCACATACAAGATTTAACCCGATCAAATCTTATAAGATTTCTTAAGGGGGGTATCGTCAATGCCGAACAATCGAGACGTAGATTTCGTTAATAATTTATATTCGCCATATATTTAATATGTTATTCAACTCACCGGGAATATTGACCTGTAAAAGATCGCACACTTTAATGAATCAAAATAACGAATACTAAATATGTGCGAATAATAATTATTTCAGAATTAAGAGTATAAGCACTCATAATAACGTTGGAGTGTGAATTAATTTATATAGTCAGTATAAAATTAATTACCCAAATGTGGTTATGTTCAATACACAAAGTGTACTGGCATAGAGAGTCGGAACAATAGGCGACACTATTATCTGTTCTCTATAACCAAAGACAGGCCTACTAAAATTTTGTGCAATAGTCGTACCAATGATTTGTCCAATTTCATCTAAACTGTGAACCGTAAACTTATATTCTACAAGAACCTATAATCTGGTCTTTTGTGTGCAAGCCGTTCTCTACACATCAAATTAAATACTATACAGAATAAAGAACATCCATGCATAATATTAAAAAAATGATATCGCATATATTGTTCGTTAAGATTCTCATAAAATGAAAAATAAATTTTATTAAAGAATAAAATAAAATACTAAAACCAATAAAATCCATGGTTTCTTAGTATACAACCCTGATAATCTCCCACTTATATTCAAAACCATGCTGCCATACATTTGACTCACATGCCCTCTACATGACTATCAAAAGTTTTAACCGGTAGACTCTTTATAAAAGGATCTGCAAGGTTGTCCCATTATGTAATCTTGATCACAGCAACATCACCTCTCTAATAATTTCTTGTATCATGTGATATTTAGGCTCAATGTGCTTTCCTTTCTTGTGGACTCTTGGCTCCTTCGAGTTTAAAACTGTTCCGCTATTGTTATAATAAAGTGTAATAGCCTGTAGACACCCCAATTTGACCCCGCCCAATCTTAGGTGAATCCGATAATGAAAACAATTAGAATGATGCTTCAGTTCGATTCTCAAGAAGTGATCCAAGCTCGGTATTTGAACCCAAAACCTTTAAACCAATGAAATTATGTTAAACCACCGATAACTTGCTATGGAAGTCATTCACAATGTGGTGACTGCCATGTTCATTACGGCTACAGTCATGTTCATTGTGGCGATTGTGGCGACCGTTAATAGAATCTTTTGGAAACCCTAGCCAAAAGTGGCGAACGCCACCTCCAACATGGCGACTGCCAACTTGCATTGTGGCGTCCGCCAATAGAACCTTGTGAAACTTTTTTTAGACATGGCGGCCGCCACCTCTAACCTGGCGACCGCCAACTCCAAATGGCCTGGCATGCCCTAGAACGTGGCAATAGCTCATTGGTTGAAGAACTCTATAAATACCGTACCCCTTGGTACGTTTTCAGGGGAGAGAATTTGAGGGAGAGGTTTACTGAGAGAAGGTCTGCCGAGTTGCCGAGCAAATCGAGCCTCGATGCCGAAACCTTGCTGAAATACCGGCACCGAAACCCTACCGAAGTCTTGAAACCTTAGCTTGGATCATTGCCCGAGGACTGAATCGTCATTCCCTTGTCTTGAGAATTCCTTAGTAATCCAGGTACTTTGCTTGGACCCCTGGTCCTTCTAACTCCATTTTCTATCTCTTTGGGGTAACCGGGTTACTTTGTTTGTTTCATCCTTACTATGTTTTTTTGCATATCTTATAGTTGTCTTATTTATATTTGAATTCAATTTCTAGCTTATTTAGCTTACTTATTTTCTTTGCTTTGTTGCATTAACCTTATTAAATTATTAATTAGTACTAACATATTTTAGCAATTGCAACTAGTTAATATTGTTAATTGTTATAATGATGCACTTATATTTATGTGAATGTAGTTGCCAATACTACATTCACATTTTGGTTAAATGGTTGTAATTAATTTCTTTTATCTATCTAATATTAGTGTAATTTTTCTTGTTCATTTCATCTTCATTTTTTTTTCTTTCTCCTTTTCTTTTAATATAGTTTAATTTCCTTTATTAGCATTAATTTAATTCTTCTAGCATGTATTTTTCTTTTTCTTTTCTTTTCTTTTAATATTAGCTCAATATTCTTTCACTAGTCTTTATTTTTCTTTTTTTTTTCTTTTCTTTAATAGTAGTGTAATTTTTTTTATATCATTTTATTTCTTTTCCTCTTCTTTTCTTATAATATTGCCTCATTTTCTTTTCCTTGTAGTGTAACTTTATTTTTCTTTTTAATGTTCCATTTCTTTTGTTTTTCTTTCTTCTATAACTTTATTTTCTTTTCATAACATTTATTGCATTTTTTTTTCTTTTGTTAACTTCAAAAATTACAAAAAGTTTTTTTTATGTAGTATAGGTTTCTCTTTTAATAATAATAATTAAAACTCAATGTCTTTTGTTTTTCTTGTAACTTCCTTTAAAAAAATATATAAAATGTAAATAGTTAGATTTTCTTTTCATTAGTTTAATAAGCATTTTCTAGTTTCATCATTTTAGCATAAATTTTCTTTTGCAAACCTTTTCTTTATTTCTTTAAACCTTTAAATTCTTTTCGTCTTGAAACTCTCATTTTTAATTTCTTTACTAATAAACTTTCTTTTAAAATAGGATTTTCATGCTTCTTTTATTTTACATTTAGTATTTTTTTTCTTTATTCATCATATGCTAATTTAGTTTATTTTTATATTTTAGTTACTTTCTCTAAAATTATGTTTAGAATAGTTACTTATCTTGTTAGCAATTCATTATTAGGTAGTTTTAGCATCTCTTAGCATATTTTTACTCTTTTTGAATCATGCTTGTTTAGATTATTTTAATAATTTCGCATGTGGGAGTGCTCCATGTATCCTTTAGTTAGAAATTGCATGCCGTAGGACTTAAGATTTTTCTTTTGATACTTGTTTTACTTGGCGTTCTATATACTTATGTTATGAATTTTTCGTATTTAATTTTGAATATTCTCTCTTTACCTCAACTTTCTTTATTTACATACATTTGAGAAATTCTATTAAAGAACTAATAATGATTAGTAGAGATCAGCCTTACGGTTGGACGAACGGGGTGCCTAACACCTTTCCCGATTCGTACCTTATCCCCCGAACTCTCTTTCTCGGGTTAACGTTTTAAAGATCAGCAGCCATTTTGTTTTTCTTGATTTTTCTCAAAAATCAAGTGGTGACTCTATTTTCAACAAAAAAAGATTTTTAAAATTTAGCTTTCAAGGTGTTAAAATATTTTGCAAACATCTTTGAACTCTCTTATTTTTTTTAAAACACTTTCAAAATCCCAAAATCCCGACGCCACATAGCCGACTGAACTAAAGGCACCACATCTAGATCCAACAGAAAGTTCTTGAGCCAAACGGCCTCCTTGACTACTTCCAAAGCTGTGACATACTCAGCCTCCATGGTGGAATCAGTAATGCAAGACTACTTGATACTTCTCCAATTTATAGCTCCACCTCCCAAGGTAAACACATATCCTGAGGTAGACTTACGGAAATCTTTGTATAACTAGAAGTCCGAGTCTATGTACCCTAAAGGTATTAAACTATCTATCTGGTAAACTAACATATAAGCCTTAGTTATTTTCAAGTACTTGATTATAATCTTTACCGCAGTCTAATGCTCTTGCCCTGGGTTAAACTGATATCTGCTAACCATGTCAACGGCAAAGCAGATGTCGGGTTTAGTACAAAACATAGCATACATTAGGCTTTCAACTGCCGAAGCATAAGGAATCTCTTTCATCTTCTCTATCTCATCTGGTGTCTTAGGACATTGATCCTTAGATAGAGTGATTCCGTGCCTAAAAGGGAGAAATCCTTTCTTGAAATCCTGCATGCTAAAGCGAGCAAGAATGTCATCGATATACTTTGCTTGTGATAAGCCTAACATCCTTTGTTTTCAATCTCGCAAAAGTTTGATCTCAAGGATGTGACTGACTTCTCCCAAGTCCTTCATATCAAATTGCCCAGATAATCATATTTTTACCAAAGATAACACCCTCACATCATTTTCGATGAGCAAGATATTATCTATAAAAAGTACTAGAAAGACCGCCACGCTTCCGTCACGTTTTTTGTACTCACAGAACTCATCTAGACTTTGATCAAAATTATAAAATTTTATGGCTTAATCAAACCGAGTATTCTAAGAACTTGATGCCTACTTAATTCCATAAATGGATCTGTTAAGCCTGCACAATATGTGCTTCTGGCCCTTTGCTATGAAACTGTCTGGTTATACCATATAGATACACTCGTCAAGATTTTCGTTAAAAAAAGCTATCTTGACATCCATTTGGTAAATTTTGTAATTGAAATGAGTCGCAATGAATAAGAGAATCCGAATAGAATTAAGCATAGCTATCAGTGAAAAAGTTTTCTCATAATCAATCCATTCTTTTTGAGTGAACCCTTTTGCAACAAGCCTAACTTTGAAGGTTTCAGCATTTCCATTTGCTCCTCTTTTTCTCTTGTAGATCCACTTGCATCCGATGGGTTTTATCCCTTCAGGTGATTCTACAAGTTCCCAGACTTGAATAGAATACATAGATTCAATCTCTAAATTAATAGTTTTTTGTCAAAAATTTGTATTTTTATCCTGGAGTGCTTCATTGTAGTTACATGGTTCGGTATCTAGTTCTATCGGGATCCTGTCAAAATACTCTCCCAAGAACATATATCGATTGAGTTGATGAACAGCGCTCCCACTATGCCGAGGCACTCCCTGTATCTATGTACTAATAATAATGCGCTGTACAGAATCTGAAGCATGTACACCATTACCCACATGCACGTCTGGCATGTTAATAGTAGCATCCTGATCTAGTTTAGGATTTGCACTTGTCCCGATAATCCTCCCACTACGACGAGACAATGGGATATCAGTGACTTGTGGTTCCTCTTTCATTCTACTGGTATTTTCTCTCAATTCTTCCAGATCAATTTTACTTTTGGGCCTATGGTCCATAATATAATCCTCTTTCAAAAATTGAGTACTAGTGCTAACAATGACCTTCTGATCCATAAGATTATAAAATAAATCACCCTTCATTCTCTTGGGATACCCGACAAATAAATAAACTTCTGTCCTCGATTCTAACTTACCCACGTTCCCTTTCCGTACATATGCTAGACACTCTCAAATCTGAATATGTCTCAGACTAAGCTTGCACCCGGTCCATAATTCTGTAGGAGTAGAAGGTACTGACTTATAAGGTACCAAATTCAGAATATAAGCCGTTGTCTCTAATGCAAGTTCCCAAAATGAATCGGGTAATTTCGAATAACTCATCATCGACTTTACCATCTCCATAAGAGTCATATTCTTTTTTTTTCTACTATACCATTCTACTGCAAAGTGCCCGGTGCAGTCAACTGAAATATAATCCATTATGACGATAAGTAACCCCTAAATTCTTCAAAGAGGTATTCGCCACCACGGTCGGATCGTAGTGATTTGATACTTTTACCCAGATGCTTCTCCACATCCACCTTAAATTCTTTGAATTTTTTAAAGTATTTAGATTTATGGTGCATCAGGTAAATGTGTTCATACCTTGAGTAGTTATTAATAAAATAGACAAAGTACTCAAAGCCACCTCTAGCCCGAATAGTCATAGGACCACACACATCAGAATAAACTAATTCTAACGGTTCTTTAACTCTATAGCCTTTGGTCGAAAATGGTCTCTTGGTCATCTTACCCTCTAAGCAGGACTCACGACTAGAAGTGCCTCCACTTCCAATGAACTAAAAGGTCTATCTTCTACTAGTCTATTTATCCTTTTTAAATTAATATGATCCAAGCATAAGTGCCAAAGAAACATTTGGTCCATTAAAGAAGGATCATTTCTCTTATATGGTAAATTAAATGTGTTATTCAATTCAGTTAGTTACAATGTAGGAGATATAGGAGGTATAACGTACAGATCATCCACCAATGTACCAGAATAAATAAAACGTTTATTTTTTTAATAACCACAGCGTCATTAAAATGAACATAATATTTATTCTTCACTAAATTAGAAACCAAAATTAAATTCTTTCTAATAGAAGGTACATAAAAATAATCTTTTAAAAGTAAAATCCTATCTCTACTAAAATTAAGAGTGGCATCTCCTACTGTAACTACTGTCGCCCTGGTATTATTACTCATATGTAGGTAAATTTCTCTATTACTGAGCTGCCTGATTTCTTGAAACCCCTGCAAAGAATTGTAGACATAATTAGTGGCTCTCATATCTATACACCAAGTACCATTAAATAACACCGCTAAACATGTTTCAACCACTAGTGAACAGAAATTACCTTGCCTATTCTGCTTACTGAGAAAAACTGGACACTACTTTTTTAATGCCTCAACTAGTTACAATAATAGCACTTGTCTCTTGGCTTCTTCACACCAGGTTTTGGTCCCTTAGCTTCTTTTGGAACTGTGCCTTCCTATTTCTAAACATTTTTCTTCTTCTTTCCTTTTGACTTAGAGGAATAACCTTTTTCAACCACATGCACACTACCTGGCTTCCTAAGAACACCCTTGGCTGCTTAAAGTTCTTTAAGGAGTTCTGCAAATGAAAAGCTAAGCTTATTCATGGAATGATTCAAGCAGAATTTCTTAAAGCTATCAGCCAGTGACTGGAGTATGATATCACCCTCGATTTTCAATCAATCTCAGCTCCTAGGATCTCAAGTTCATTCAGAAGATTAATCATCTTCAGAACATGATCCCTAACTAGAGTGCCTCCAATCATGCTTGTATTCATCAGAGATTTTATGGCCACCTGCCTAATAGCACGATTTTAATCTTCAAATATTTCTTTGAGTTTCATAATTATGTCATAGGCACTGGGCATAAACTGATGTTGATGCTGCAATACATTTGACATAGAAACCAAAATGTAACAGGAGCCATCTGATCAATTTTTTGCCACTTCTGATAAGCTCGAGTTTCCTATTCAGTCGCTCTCTCATTAAGTACTAGTGGACAAATTATAGATAATACAAATTTATAGTTCTCGGCAGTTAAGATAATATCTAAGTTCCTTTTCCAGTCTACATAGTTTGGTCCCATTAGTTTGTTTTCTTTGAGTATGGTTGCAAGTGGATTGAAAATTATTTTATTTCTGAGAATCACATAATTAAAAACTATTAATTATGACGAGCAAAAACCTTGAATCTTATTTTAAATTGGTTTCCTATACCATTTAAAAAAACTTTGCCAGTAGCCTAGTACCCTGTGAATAGCTTGCCTCGATGGGAGGACGTCTATTATCCATCATTTATCCAGACAGACTAGTTTCTATTAATTTTACTATCTAGGCAGCAAACCATACCAAATAAAATTAAAGAGCTGACGTAACTTCATTTCGTAAATAATAGCAGTGACTCAGATGGAGAATACTATTATTTACAGCTAAGTGTTAACTACTACCTAATCTCGAATCAATCACTTCGTAATGAATTATTCAGATGGAGAAGTGATCCACACTTATAATTATTCAGAATTATCTCAGAAGGAGATTCATACCGGCGATATCACAATTAATTCTATCCGATGGGGAGGAAGGCTTTACTACCAACACGCAAAATTAATTACATCACCTACGAACTAATGATGGAGATCGCGAAATTTATTTGTGGATAAATTCCCTCTCTCACATAATTGTTTTTAAAAAAAATTGAGAGTTATAAAAACTGTTTAATTAAAATAAATTTATTAATTTCAAAAAATCATACGATCTAAAAGATTTCGATTTTTTCAAACCATCTTTTCGTATTTTAATGTGTAATAAATAAAATTTTTGAAATTTTTGAAATTTTTTATTTATTTAAAAAATTAATTTTAAGTAAAATCAAAAATTTTATTTTATTTTTTAAGTTGCACATTTTTCCAAAAAATAATAATTTATTAAAATTAAACTATTTCTTTCAATTAATTCAAAATTCAAAATTAATTTTCACGTTTTTTCAAGATATTCAATTTAAAAAAATATCTTAAACGTGTTATTTTGTAACAAAATAAAATATCTATAATTTTCTTTAAAACATTAATTTTAATTAAAGAATATTTTATTTTATTTTTTCGTTACAAAAATTAATTAAAATTGAGTTTTTCTGAATTAATTAAAATAAACAGGAAATATAAAATAACAATATATATCATCAACATAGTTAAATAATATAAATATAAGATATATATGTCCCGATTTTATTATTGAATCGAAACTCTATCAAGTTTCATCCTCCTATTAAACGATAAGTTTAAAATCATTCAATCTCATCAGAATCAACTTCCCAACATCCGAAACCTGTCAAGAATCTACATAACGCAGTGTTAACACTGGCCAAGTTCTAAAACCACCAAAACAGCTGGCCATAACAGCCCAGCCACTGTCGACCACTGCTGGTGCCGCCCGAGCCGCCGCCTTCGCGCGGATTTTGCTACCTTATTCGACATCTATTTTTGCCCCGATTTTTTTTGAAAAAATGCTCACAAAATATGCTATTTTTTGTCAAAAAATCAAAACAAAAACAGCCCCAAAAACTACTTTTAATGAGGGCCAAACAGCCCCCACCGCCACTGCCTACTAGCCATCGCCGTTGCTTTTTGCTGCTCCTTCTGTGGTTGTTTCGGCTCCAATTTTCCACTGTTTTTAGCACTGATATACAGCCATATAATGCCTTGAAGAACTCCCCAAAATAGTCTGCAAAAAATATCAAAAGAACCCCCAAAAATAGCCTTGCCGTCGCCACCACTATTTTTCATGTCGCTTTTTTTTTTACTATTTTTGACAACATTTTAGACTGCCTTCCATCCATACTTTACTGCAGTTTTATGCCTAAAAATCTGCTTTAAATAGTTTTAAAAACACCTCAAAAAACCACCAAAAACGGCTCGAACCATTGCTGCCAAAGGCGCCGCCAGTGGGGTTGTTTTGTGCTGATTTTTTCGTATTTTTGAAAATTGTTTTAATGCTGTTTTTTAAGCCTAAACACTGCAGAAAACTTGCTGAAAAACCTGTCACAAAATCCATAGAAAAACCACCACGATATGTGGCCCGAAACACCCGAAACCACCGCCAGTGCCGTCGGTGCTTGTTCTTTTTGTTCTTCGTATATTCAAACATGTTCTTCCATATATCGAACAATATCTTTATAAAATAAAGTTTTTACATCGAAATCTATATTCCAAAGGCTCACAATCGATCTAAAAAGTTTAAACTATCATAATCAACCCTCATGATTAAAAATAAATAAATCATCATTCAAATCATTCAATCAAACATGAATATAATGACGATTATAAAATCGGGATTAGAACGCTTGCAAGATAAAGTTAGCACAGTTCTAAAACTACCCGATCCCTTGATTAAACCATATTCATTAATCAAAACGGCTCTGATACCAATTGTTGGAGGCAAACTACCAAAATCATTGATTTAAATACGATTTTTTTGATAAAAAATACTGGATGGGTAATCGCCGAAACAGACTCCACTTTAAAAAAAATTTATGTCGAATGATCAAAATAAAACCCGTACTCCCAAAGTTAAATTCGGGATTATATTTTTCCAAATCTGGTAGAATGATTTCCGTTACTGCAACAACCACGAATGTGAATCCTTCGAGTTGAAGCCCTGATCAAGCCTTCTACTGTATTCCCAGATGCGAGTCACGAACATAGAGTGAGTTACGATCTATCGTGATTTTGAACCTACTAATCTAGCCACCTAGGATTTACCTAGAAACCCTAATTCAATAATGAATGTAATGTGGAATGTGGGTTAGGGTTAGCATAACCGCATATGTATAGGGCTACAGCAGAGACCTATAGAGTAAATATGACTTGCGCTTCTAATGTAATTATAAAAACTCGCCTGCCCCTAAGACAATTTCATAAAAACATAAATTACAATTTATACCACTAAAGAATCGTAATTGCACTCCCATCCATATTCTCAAAATAAATTATTCGAGCTCCTCTTATTAAATACTTAACTCATCTTCCCATATTAAGATTTTCAATACCCGTCAATTAAATTTAATTACTGACAATTTAATTTAATTAGTTTCTTAAAATTCTTTAAACCCTTTCGCTTAACTTATTTGGCGGCCGGATAATTAAATCCATCTACAGAGTTTGACCCGATCAAAACTTATAAACTTTCTTAAGGGGGTATCGTCAATCCCGAACAATCGGGACGTGAATTTCATCAATAATTAATATTTGTCATATATTTAATACAGCTATCCAACTCACCGAAAATATTGACCCGTAAAAGATCGCACCCTTTAAAGAATCAAAATAATAAATACTAAATATACACGAATAATAATTATTTTGGGATTAAGAGTATAAGCACTCATAATAACTATGAGGTGATATTCAATACACAAAGTGTACTAGCACAGAGAGTTATAACAATAAATGACACTATTATCAGTTCTCCGTAATCAAGATAGGCCTACTAAAACTCTGTACTACAGTCGTACCGATAATTTGTCTAATTTCATCTAAATTGTGAACTGTAAACTTATATTTTACAAGAACTTATAATCTGGTCTTCTGTGTACAAGTTACACTCTACACACTAGATTAAATACTGTACAAAATAAAAGGCATTCATGCATAATATTAAGAAAATGATATCGCATACATTACTTGTTAAGATTCTCATAAAATAGAAAATAAATTTTATTAAAAGATTAAAATAAAATACTAAAAGTAACAAAATTCATGATTTCTTAATATACAACACTGGAAAATCACTACTCATGAGTATGCATGGCTGAGATGCCAATTATGGATGTGTTTGTGGATGTTGTTGTTAGGTCTTGTTTGTCATTCTTAGGTAGTCTGGTTGATAGGAGGTCTCCTCCTACATGTTACTTGATGTAATTACCTGGGGTATACCCCTTGCAAATATGTATTTTTTTTCTTTTCTTTTATATTACAATTAATTACCCAAAAAAAAATGCCAATTATCAATTCTAGTATCACTATAAAAATTATTCAAATATATCTAATAAAAAACTCTTTGTTGCGAATTTATTACAAAACAATCTTTAAATATTTTTAAAATCTATATTGCAATTTATTACAGACCACAGTTCAAAATAATCAAAATAATTCTACTATCAACACTCCCCAAGAAATTTCTCCCCCGTAGCCCTATTTTTCAGAATTTGTAAAATCATAAATAAATAAAATATATCATGAGCTTCACAACTCAAGAAATCACTAACTACTATTGCTAGCTAGATCAAACACGTACAAAAATAATATAAAGAAAGACAAAGTGGTTTTTATTCCATTTGTAACAAAATTTAATGCAAACAGATTTATATTTTGCAGATTGAAAATATATCGATATTTTTTTGTGCAAAATAATAGATAATTTTTAATGGTTTGCCAATTCAATTTCAATATATCCAAGTCTTATCAATTATGACCATAATTGTCACGCTCCAAATAATAGGGTCATGCGAAAGCCCACCAAAATACCCTTTGAGAAAATAAGATTTGCAGTTGAAAAACCATCAACTCAAAAATATACATCATTTGGATAGAAAATTCCCACAGTTCAACTCTCATAAACTGAAAACATGCAATCTCATACATAAAATAAATATATTGCCTCGAGGCGTACAAAACCAGCCTTCTAAAACAGGCGTCACATGTAAAAGTATATGTCCAAAACAAGAAACTACAACTAGTATTCCGCTACCACAAGAATCTAGGTTAACTCCTCATACTCACTTAAAAAGGTTTTATAGCAAAATATCACACCGTGAGCTGAAGCCCAATAGAAGATAGACAATAAAACTGTAAAACAGGTTATGCAATCATAAGCATACGGGCTCAACCACAGGAGCCAAAAAGATTTTCCTTCCAAAATCATAAGTTTTCCATCAGACTAACACGAGTCTCAAAAATATTTTATCTCATAAAATTTCACATTTTTCACCCTTCAAATTATGCATATCATCCCAACAGATATCATACCACAGTTAAGGAAAAGCTGTAAAAATACAGTAAGCTCCACTCAGGCCACTCAACCGAGGAGAAAGATAAATGTAATCCTATGTATCGACTCTACCACACAGACAAAGGTAACAATTATAGACTTATGTCAATTATTCTAGTCCTGAACCACTTAAGGCCTGCTAGATAATGACAAGTTCTATACAGAGTTACAACAATAAAGCTACTCACGGGGCAACATTGTCACGCCCTAACCTCCGGGTCACGTCAAACACCCACAAACAACCAACATAAAACTCAGCCTAGAATATACTCTCAATTTAAACCATACATGCATTGTATATAAACGCCAAATGGCTTACATTATACGGCTCCAACGTCGAAAAACATAATACAACATACATGTAACAAAACTAGAAAAAAGGAAGACTACACTCTTCCACCTCCTCCGGCACCTCCAGATCAACCTACGTGACCGGTTCCTAAAGAAAATCAAATTCCACACCGTGAGCCAAAGCTCAGCAGATACTAGACAGATCATGCAATATAAACAAAACATGCTCAGTAAACGATATGCAGTTGTCGACTCACAAGAGCCATAAAAACAGTTTTATATATGAATTCATGCGAGCTCCAGAAGAAAACAGTTGAAAAACGATTTTATACGAGGACTTTCAAGAGCCTCAAGAAAACAGTTTTGAAAACGATTTTATATCACGACTCATCAGAGCCTAAAAAATAATTTGATAAATATAGTACAACGCCTCGCCAGCGAAGATAGACACCTACGAGCCACGACTTCTACGAGCCCCACATGTAACACATATAACGCAAATCGATACAAACTGACTCTCACAAGCCACAACAACAGATATAACACATTCCATGAGATGCTAGGAAAACGAT
>JAUMHN010196204.1:439-21315 GCA_032360265.1 Heliamphora ciliata
AAAGGTTTTAATGACACAAGGTTCCCCCCCCCCCCCCCGTAAATTGATAACCCACTTAGACTTCGCAAAACGAAATCAACACAAGGCCCCTTTTAGGTTATCTCCTCAATCTGATAACTTGCTAAGACTTCGTAAACTAAAAGTAACACAAGACCTTTCCCGGGTTATCTCCCCAATCTGATAACTTGCTAAGACTTCCAATTAAGACCCTGCGTCTGCAGAACGCGTTTCCCAAATGGACCTCAATGCCAGTCAGTTAGATGCCCAAAGGCAAAGGTATGACCACCCTAGGCCTAAACCACACTTCTCAATAGACCGCGAGACGACATACTTAACCTACGGTCCACCACAGACTACACTCTAACAAGTCTACAGAACCTATAACCTAGGGCTCTGATACCAAATGTAACACCCCGCTCCCGCAAGGCACCAATCTTACACAAAGGGATAAGATTCCACTGCAGACCGGTAGCCCAAGAGATAGAAAAGGAGTAAAGATATTAAGAGACCAAACAAGAACTCTTAAACAACCACAAATATCTTAATATCAAAAGAGGTACACATGGGTCACTAGGATTCACCATCCCAAGGCATACATTACTTCTAAAGGTCAAAAATCTTCAAATCTTATACATGAAGCCTTGCCAACATTAAAACTAAACAAAAGAAAGACTAGCCAAAATGATTTCCAACTCCAAAACCAAAACAACTCGATGACGCCTGTGGTGGACCAACTATTATCCGTTCCTGGTATCTGCAACCACAGAGGTTACAGGAGAGCGCACTTAGCATTATCATGAACAGAAAAGACAGTTACTTAGGTAAGGATAATTGAAAACTCTTTCTAAAAAATAGTTCATCACATTTTCCATGAAAATATTGAAACTGATGCATTTGCATGAACATGAAAACATCACAGATTATACAGAATCTTCTCAGTATTTCAAACAAAAATATGTCCTGGCTCAACCGCCACAAATTTAAAATGCATGACCACTTCTCAAATCTAGACTCAAACCGAGCAATGTCTAAGTAGTCGTCAACCTCACAACTAGGAGTTTCGACGGTACCGTAACCTCAATTCTCAATGCACGGATAGCAACGTAACGGAATGAGGGCCACTCTCCACCAAGCCCGAGTGATATGTACTGTCTGGGACTTAGCTCGCAACGCCTTTAAGGCAGAATCCCCCTGCTCAACGGGAAACCTCCCCTAAAGGGACAAATGAAAAATCCATAGTTAGGTAACCTCCCTCGGAACGAGAATATAAAGGGCTAGAAACCCTTGTAACTTGGCACTTTGGAACAACCACACAACATTAACCATACTTTCATAATAACATCATGTTAGCTCAAAATAGCATAGATAGCACACTTGAAGTAAAGACATCATGGCATTTGAAAACAATAGGTTCATGCAATCATCAAAACTGGCCATAGTTCAAAACATGTGCTTCAAAGCATTTTCATGCATCATTTAGATAACTTAAGTTCAAGATAATGGCTAAACACTCTCACCTTGTATAATATGCGTATGAACCTAGCCTCCCCCTTGCAAGCTAAGTAGGACCCCCAGGTTCTACATCCTTTGAGCCTAACAAGCCAAAACACGACTCAACCGTTAATCACGGTATCCTCCCCCTTTAGGGTGAAACAAAAATGATTCTAACCGTGGAATGTTTTTCTTGATTTTTGGGACTGTGGTTACTTTCTTTTTAGGTTTATGGGATACTACGCGCTTGCCCAATCTGTCACTTATTTAAGGATTTTATTTAACCATTTATTATTCTCTTCCAAATCGTTAAATTTCAAAGTACCTCAGCATCTTGAGGTACTTAAACTTGGAATCGAATTATGATTTTTAAACACCATTTAGATAAAAATATTTTCTACAACTCTCATGTTTAACACCAAGACCAATTCCTAAGGAAAAAGGGTGAACATTTCATCCTAAATAAAAACGGTTCAGCACTTTCTCCAGATTTTACCCAAACTTATGTTTCTGTTGGTCTCGATTTTGAGATGTCAACTTAAGTCCAAATGAGCCCATTTTTTAGTATGTTCTAGCGTAACATGTCCCCTACAAGTTTCATGTTTAGAGCTAAGGGTAGTTGTTTGAAACAAGTTAGACTTTTTGGCCATTTTAAAAAGTAGGTTCTGTCAGCCGCCAAAACTCAGCAGAGCCGGTTTTGGGAATAAAGTACTTAAATATGTTATCTACAATTTTCATGTATACCACTTTTGGAATAGGTCATTCAAAATAGGGGTTTTGGGCTACACAAAAATATGTGACAGAAGTGTCCCTTGAGGGCTGAAACTCAACAGAGACTTTGAAAGGAGTTTGGCCTATCAAAACTCAATATTTTGTGCTCATTTTTGGTGGGTAGACAGAAATACATGTTAGCTACAACTTTTATGTTTTGGCCAAAACTCGGATCTCATTTTAAACTAGGGCTGTTAGGTCTGCACTGTTAACTGGTCTGAAACCGACACACTTTGGAAGAATTGCAATATCTCGAGTTCTACTTACTCAAATGAGTTTAAACCAATTTTGGATGAAAGATAACACAAAAATATAACTCTGGACATAAAAATCATTCTTAGATCAATTTTTTACATTGAGTTATGATATTTCAAATGTAAGGGCAAAAAGGTTGAAAGGCTCAAATTGCAGGGCATGTTTAGATTTAGTCTCCTAGTATCATGTGTGTTAATGGTTGGTTCATTTCCTTTACATTCATATTTTGTACACTCAAATATGACAATTCCAGAACCTTTTCATGTCATGGATCCATTAGAAAATCTCATGAAAACTTCAAGACACAACAGCCACACCAAAACAGTCCTAAAATCTCACCACGACGCCTTTTTGATTCATATTCGATTCTTGATCTTTAATTGGTGTTTTCAAGTGATGAAAGAGAAGTTTGATAGGTGTAAAATTAGATGTGTTAGAGTCTTTCTTACCTTATATAGATCAGTCTTTGATGATTTGGATCAAGGACTTAGCTTTTGCATCCATGGATTCCATCAAAATTTCTTGGTTCTTCTTCTTTCTTCTTCTTCCTTTTTCTTTCTTCTTCTTTCTTTTTCTCTTTCTCCCTCCCTCTCTATATCCACGAAATTCCAAGGGAAGAATAGAGCGTTTGGATTCTTTTTATTAGAAAAAGTCAAGTAGGAAGCTTCCTAAGAAGTTTCCTTAACCATGGGTTAACTAAGCTTAGTTATTTTAAACTTAACTTGAGTTTGATGAAACTTAGCCACCAAGTTTGGCACACTTTCTTAGGTCTAGCCACTTGATGTATATATATATATATATATAATTTTCTTTATTTAATTGTTGGAGAAAAATTTGGGTATTTTCACATTAGTTCGTTTCTTGACTTTTCGAGCGTAACTCTCGTCTTAAACAACTTGAACTTAAAATTTTGAATTCTTATCCTCAGCATTAGGGTTTTAATACATGCTAGTGTGGTTCCCACTCTGTCCTAGGTCTCGGGCTCGAAAAGCTTAAATGGTTGGGCCGATTCTTCTAACCGAACTTAGGTTCGAGATTTCGTTTCTTTTGAGATGTTCTTTCCCTTTTTTTGTATCTTGAGTTCGAGTTATTAAAAAAAATATTATTATTAGTATACCAACCCTAACACAGAGAACCCAATCTACGCAATTTTTTGGTCTTTCACCGAGGAGCAACTCGTGCCCAACCTTAAACGATCCCTTGGATCCATAAACCGGTCCTTTTCAACATTTCATAATACAACACACACATGTGAGTCCAACCCTAAAAGGTTCCTCTCACTAAACTCAAATCACATACACATGCGAGTCCAACCCTAAAGGCTCCTCTCGCCAAACCCTTATCATTACATATTTCCATTATTTTAGAGCTCAGACCCAAATTAATCCTCATATGGCTTCAATTTCACAAATTCATTGGTTTCATTCAACAAAACTCATATCTTTGGCTTGACATCAACATATGTCACATTAATTTATGGAATTAAGTTCACAATAGGTTATGATAACTCCCAATTCAACTATTAACCAAGTCAATTTCATCACACCAATTCTTTAAACCTAAATCCCCAATTTTTCTTAGCTTTAACCCAAAACCCAAACCCTAAATTCTCAATTCTCACTCCAATCACAATAACAAGATAGGAATATGTTAAACCCCTCATAAATCAAAGATTTATCCGTCATTATCATCAAATTTCAACTTAGGGTTTCAAAAACACAAATTTCATGTTCTTATGTTCATAGACAAGAAAATACGACTCATATCACAAGGATATTCAAAGAAAGTCTAAGATCCTACCTTAGGGAAGCTAGATCCACAAGAGAAAGCCTCAAATAAGCTCCATCCATGAGAATCTCCAACGGCACGATGAGAAAAGCGTCTCCAATGCCAAGATCGGGCCACCAATGCTTGAGCCACCGAGAGGAAGCCAAGAAAACTCACTAGGAGGAGCCAAACGAGCCTCCAATCGAAACCCTAGCCTCACATGTGCTCTAGAGAGAGAGAGAGAGAGGAGAAAAGAATGAGAAGAAAAGGAACCTCGCACGATATTTAAAGAATCTGCTCCACGACAGTCCGCTCGAGCGGTCCCACTCCAAAAAACTCTCGGCCATCAATCCGCTCGAGTTGGCTCCCCACCGCTCGAGCGGTCAGCGCTTGGAAACAAAGGGAGCAGAAGTTGTCAAAACTGAGCCTAAGCATAAGCCAAACACCTCACAACGATGCTCTCTTACACTACACGATCCATGGCCCTCACCTTTCATCATTACACGATTAAAATTTTAATTCTCCCTGCAAATTAACACTTTTCTCAAATCCACCGGAGGTCTCAAAACAAGGTTTTAATTAAATCCTTAAAATAAAAAAGGGCTGGGTCGCTACAATCTCTCCTACTTAGGAAATTTTGTCCCTGAAATTCAACACTAGAACTCGAGTCATCAGACATGTCGACGATAGCCAACAGCATCCATGTCACTTGTCCTCACACAAACGGTCTTACTAACACAAGGGTTACTCTAACGTTCTCAAACCGAGATCCAACTCACGCCACTGAGGTACTGAAATGCAACCCACCTCAAACACGACTAATCCATGCGATTACACGCTTACCACAAAACTAATCCATAATTCGAATCGATTTCAATACGTTCCACACCTGTTTGTAACGGCTGCAATCTGATCTGAACTACCACAAACTAGCTCATTTTCATACCGAAATACACACAGAGGCTTATTCTCATAAGAACCAACACACGTCGCCAGACTTCGACATCACACATACTTATATTTATTCAAGCCTTCGCGGTCAACTAATGATCACAGAACTCGATGCCAAATCATCTTCTACGTCTATAAGGAACACTTTCACTTATGCTGATGAGGTGCTCGTACCCGAGAAAAAATAATGAACACTTGGTTTCAGAGAAAGGAATTCACGTAGATCATCGAAAACTTCCAACGAACACGTGTAAAATGTCCAATGTAAACCTCCACCCTTGTCAATCCTCAACCGTTTCCTTGCCCACAAACCACAACTTTCCTATCACGAAAACACTAGGTGTCATATCGTCGCCGCGTTCAAGGTCCCAAACAACTGAGATTTTCTTAAATTGCCGCATATGCTTTGGAGCGTGCTTGGATTATTTCATACAATTCTGACTTTGGTAATTCATGATCCTTATACATGATCCACGTGGCAGTAACCACTTTCCTCTCATTCTTGGTTCTTGATTCCAAGAATTCTTGACCTTGTGAACCCGTTTGGATGGAGTTATGGTTAGAGAATTATAAACCCAAGAATCATAAATCACCTGTGCCGCGGCTTGCTTCTTCGACTTGTTCTTTCTTCCTTTTTTTTCTTTTATTTTTTTTTTCTGATTACATAAAAAAACACAAGACTACAAACCGAAAAACAATTATATTGACATTGATCATATACTTTTGAAGAGTTCACAATCAATCCATCACGATCAACTTGTTATAATATTAAAGAAAAAATATTGGAAGTGTGTACCCTCATAGAGAGGCATACGCACATATTTGTTAAATTGATAAGGACTACAATAACTACTATGGGCATTCCCATAGGATAACATAATATATATATATATATATATGTATGTATGTATATATATATTAACACCCCTCTCAAGTTGGAGCATAGATAACTATAATGCCCAACTTGTTACAAATGTACTAAACACGAGACCCGGTAAAGCATTAGTAAATAAGTTAGCAAGTTGTTCAACAGAAAGAACAAAACCAAAATCAATAGTGCATTTCTTGTACTTGTGTCTAACGAAATGACAGCCTATCTCGATATTTTTGTTTGCTCATGAAAAACTGGAATGGTTGCGATATAGATAGCAAATTTATTATCACACCATAACTTGGTAGGACCCGTAGGCGGTTCATCGAACTTGGTGAGAAGCTGTCGAATTCACATAATCCCAAATGTGACCAACGCCATAAATTCATACTCCGCCTCAGCGCTGGACCTCGATTCCACATCTTACTTCTTGCTTTTCCACGATACAGGTTCCCACCAACAAAAATAGAGAACCCTGAGGTAGACCTCCTATCAATAAGACAACTTACCCAATTTGGATCAAAATAGCCCTCGGTACGAAAGTGACCCTGATCATAGAACTGTAGGCCCTTCCCAGGATTGGAATGCAGGACCATAGAATACGAACTACTACATTCCAATGTAGGACTCGAGGATCAGAAATGAACTAACTCACTACACTGACATGATAGGCAATATCAGGTCTGGTCATGGTGGTCAAATAATTAATTTACCCACCATTCGACGATATCTGTCAGGTGAGGAAACACATCATCGTCACCTGGAAGAGGCATCACACTTGGATCCATCGGGGAATCTACACTCTTTGTATTTAGATGGCCTGCATCCTACAAAATATCAACCACATATTTTTGTTGAGAAATAAAGATCTTACGCTTTCCTCTAGCTACCTCAATCGCCAAAAAATACCGCAGATGCCTAAGATCTTTAGTTTGGAACTAAGTCTGCAGAAAGGCCTTCAGACTGCTAATCCGAACGCTATCATCGCCAGTGATGACAATATCATTAACAGAGATAACAAGAAGAGTACATCCTGAAGTAATTCGACGAAAGAACACTATATGATCTTTTCTTGACTGCAGCAGACGAAACTGTTGCACCACCGTGCTAAACCACCAAATCAGGCCTGGGAAGATTGTTTCACGACTACGACCTCGATTGTTGTGATACACCATATCAAACCCCCCTGAGCAGTAAAATCAAGAGGTTGCTCCATATGCACTTCCTTCTGGAGATTACCATGGAGAAAGGCATTCTTAACATCCAACTGATGTAGCGGCTAGTTCTGAGTCTTTGCAAGAGAAAGGAAAAGGCAAATAGAAGTCATCTTAGAGACCAGAGAGAAGGTCTCAAAATAGTCAATGCCACAAGTTTGTTCATAACCCTTGGCAATAAGGCCGCCTTCAAGAGAGCCAAAGAACCATCAGGATTCACCTTCACTGTATAGACCCATTTGCATCCTACAGCTTACTTTCCGGATGGTAGAGGAACAAGGTCCCAATTGACATTATTATCAAGTGCAGTCATTTCTTTCAACATAGCACTACACCAACCGGTATATGAGAGAGCTTCTGAAACACTACCAGGTGCATCAGTAGTATCAACTGTAGAAATAAAAGCTCGTAAAGATGCAAACAATCCCTTATAGGACTCAACATAATGGGGGTGATCCCGACAAGTACGGTAAGGACGACGAGTAGGAATAAAGGGCTCACCTACTGGTGGATCAACCGACGAGAGAACTGGCTTAGCATGAGGTAGATCACTTGATGGTTGTGCTACAGGAGTTGGTAAAGGAAATGGTGAAGGAGAGGCTACAGGAACATCAGTGAAAACCTGATAGATAAAAAGGTTTTCAGACAGAGGAGATGGAGGAGAATCACAACCAGGAGAAGAAATATGAAGAGAAGCAAAATAGAATGGAGTAGACATAAGGAATGTAACGTCCCAAGACACAATAAAGCGACGTAATGTGGGACAATAACACCGATACTCCTTTTGATGTTGGGGGTAACCAAGGAAAACACATTTTAGGGCACGAGCATCAAGTTTAATCACCTATGATCGGGTGTCACATACATAGCAGACACAACCAAATATTTTAAGGGGCAAGGAGTGCATAGGCAAAGTAGGAGCTAGCACAGACATCGGGGAAGCACCACTCAACACAGTAGACGACAGGCAGCAGATAAGATAACATGCTGTGAGAACAGTCTCACTCTAAAAATAGTGGGGAACATGCATATGAAATAGAAGAGCACGTACCGTCTCCAAAACATGTCTATTTTTCCTCTTTGCCACCCCATTCTGTTCGAGAGAATCGGGGTAAGACATCTGATGAGAAATACAATGACCCACCATAAACTCCCTCATGGCATTAGACATATACTCTCCCCATTATCACTCCGCAATACCCGAACACATGTACTAAACTGGGATTTCACAGTCATACAGAAAGAAATGAACATAGATAGCACCTCAAATTTATGCTTCAATAAATAAAGAAACATGGCACAAGAGTAATCATCAACAAAGATCACACAACAACGAAAACCAAATAAAGAGGTGACCGAACTAGGTCCTCAGACATCATAATGAACTAACTGAATTGGGGCATAAGCTCGTTTATTGACTCGAGACTAAAAAGGCACACGCAGGTGCTTGGCAAAACAACACAACTCACATTTTATAGCAGAATTAGAACGTAAACTAGGATAAATAATTTTATGACTCGACAAACCAGGATACCCAAGACGACAATGGACATCAAGAGAAGAAGAAGACAGGGCAAAGTAAGCCTGAGCAGGAGCAGCATCCAGTAGGTATAACCCCCTCGAAACTTATCCTATACTAAGAGTCCTCTTCATTGTAAGATCTTAAAAAATACGGTAATTGTCACGCCCCAAACACCAGGGTGACGCGAAAGCCCACCAAAACACCCATTTGAGAAAATAAAATTTGCAGTAGGAATACCATTAACTATAAATTATTACAACATTTGGATAAAGATTCCCAAACTTATCTCTCATAAACAAAAATCATGCAAACTCATACATTAAATAGTATATCGCCGAAAGGCATACAAAACCAGCCTTCAGAAACAGGTAACACACGTATAAATGCATGTCCAAAACAGGAAAACTACAGGAAGCTCTCCATCACCACAAGCCTCTAGGTCAACTCCACATGGTCACCTGAAAATATTTTTACACCAAAATCCCACACCGTGAGCCGAAACCCAATAGAAAAAGACAATAAAGCTTTAAATCAGGCTATGCAATTATACACACACGGGCTCAACCACAAGAGCCAAAAAGATTCTTCCTCATAAAAATTTCACATTTTCATCCTTGAAACTATGCATATCATCCTGACAGATATCATGCCATAGTTAAGGGAAAGCAGTAAACACAGAATTTTTCACTCGAAACACGCAGCCGAGGAGTCACGATAAAATGTAATCCTATGAACCGACTCTGCCACACCGACAAAGGTAACAACTATAGACTCTCGTCCATTATCCTAGACCCATAGGCTTAGTAATGACAAGTTCTATACGGAGTCACGATAATTGACAAGTTCTATACGGAGTCACGATAATAGCGCCATTCACGGAGGCACCCGACGCCATTAACGGGGGCAACCGACAATCGCTTAATTTATGGGACCTAAGCCCAAGGGAGCTAAGCACCCACACCCTCAATTTACGGGAACTAACCCGAAAGAATTGAGTACCTACGTTGCGCACGTTTTCGGACTTGCACTGAGAAGCAATGAAAGCCCAACTCAATATACCCACTGTCATGGAACATCTATGGATAACATTTAAAATCCAGCCGTAGCTCAATTACGAAAAATAGTAAAACAATTTTACATCGCATGTATATAAAAAGGGATCCAATCCATCAACATGAAGATCTACAAGCATGTGACAACGTAGTTTCACAAAAGTGAGATTCAACCCCAAGGGTTAGCTTCAAACCTCCATAAACAAGTTTTTCATAAAAACACCTCGTTTTCAAAGCTCCTTTTGAAAATCATGGATCTCAACACACCCAGATCATGTATAAAATCGAGAAAAGGCATAAAACCCACTTTTACTTATAAACCATGGTTTAAAACATGTAAACAACATTTCGTGCATTTCTACCCGGTGAAAGCAAATATAATCACATAAATCACCCTTTTTAATAGCAGTAGGTCTAGAATCCTTTGTCAAGGAGCTCAAACCTCGATGCCTCAAAATCCAACCTCGTTGGAACGAGAATCCGTCCGGATGGATGTGAAGCCCATGTCGCCAACCGTAAGGATCTGCTAGCCAATCGCGAAAAACTAAGCCTCAGGCCACCCAAAAGCTAGAGAGAAGGTAGAGAAAAGGAAGAGAGAAAGAGATTTGCTTTGAAAAGATATTTTTGATCTCAAAAAGATATTTTGTTCTCTTTATAGCTTTTCGCGCCCAGGACCCTGCGCTTGAGCGCCCAAGCACTGCTCGAGAGGACCCCTTGCCGACATTGGCCCTGCCACACCACCGCTCAAGCGCCCAAGCACCGTTCGAGCGAACCCCACTCCGAGCCACACTCTTCCACTACCCCACTCAAGTGCACGCCCACCGCTCGAGCAGTCTCATCTCGAACCAACACTCTGCCACCAGACCGCTGGAGCGAGCTCCCCACCGCTCGAGCGGTCGTCGCTGGGAGAGAAAACTAAAAAAGGCAACCATAACCGAACCCCCGCATGCTTAACACGTATAGCACCTATACAAAACATGCTATTCTACAACGGAAACATAAATTATACATCGAGAGATACATATTTGAAAAGAAACGCATCAACATATATATAAATATCTCAAAAAGAGACAGATCTGGGTATCACAACTCTCCCCCCTTAAGAAATTTTACCCCCGAAATTCGCAATAAGGTCACGAGATAAACAGGTCTAGGTATCTAGCACGCATCCCAGACTCGAGCACTCATGTCGCTTCCTCAACCCCGCGAAGAAGCCACAGAACCTTGACATAAGCAATTGTTCGACCCCGCAACACCTGCTCCTTTGTGTCAAGAATCTTCACTGGGCGCTCCTCATAGTGGCATCCTCATCAACCCGAAGCTCAGCCCAATCTAACACATGAGAAGGATCAGGGTCGTACCTCCTTACCATTGAAACGTGGAACACGCTATGCACAGATGCTAACTGAGGTGGCAAAGCTAAATGATAATCAACTTCTCCAACTCTGTCCAGAATCTCAAAAGGTCCAATAAAGCGCGGCGATAGCTTCCCGCTACGACCGAACCTCATCAAACCTCTACGTGGCGAGACCTTCAGAAACATATGATCTCCCATAGCAAACTCCAAAGGTCTTCTCCTCTGATCTGCATAACTCTTCTGACGGCTCTGAGCTATCAAAATACGTTGACGTATCACTACAATCTTCTCTATCGTCTCCCGCACCAAGTCAAGTCCTAAAATTGTGGTTTCTCCCACATCTATCCAACACACTAGTGATCTACACGGTCTACCATACAGAGCCTCATACGATTCCATCCCAATATTGGACTGATAGCTGTTGTTGTATGCAAACTCTGCTAATGGCAAATGATCCTCCCAAGAACCTCTGAATTCAAGAACACAAGCTCTCAGCATATCCTCCAAAATCTGTATAGTTCTCTCCGACTGGCCGTCCGTTTAGGGGTGAAAAGCAGTACTGAACATCAAGTTCATCCCCAAAACCTTCTGAAGACTCTGCCAAAAGAGCGATGTGAAGCGCGGGTCTCGATAAAAAATAATAGACACTGGCACTCAATGCAACTGGACTATCTCTCTGACATACAACTGACTCAGTCTCTCCGCTGAATCCTTCACACGGATGGGGAGAAAGTGTGCAGACTTCGTCAACCTATCGACGACAACCCACACAGCGTCGTGTCCCCTAGGTGAGCAAGGAAGTCCTGACATAAAGTCCATCGTGACGTTCTCCCACTGTCATTCAGACACTGGTAACGATTGTAACAATTCGCCCAGCTTCTGGTGCTCTGTCTTTACCTGCTGATAGGTAAGGCACTGAGGAACAGCTGAAGCACGTCCTTCTTCATTCCTATCCAATAAAACTAACGACGTAAGTCATGGTACATTTTCGTGCCTCCAGGATGTGCTGCAAGACGAGAATGATGACATTCACGTAAGATATCCTCCTGACATGACTCTGGCACAAACAACCTCCCTGCTAACCTCAGACTCAGGTTTGATCCCACATCCCATCCTGCTGTATCCTCTCCACTGGCTACATGATCTCGAATCATCTGAGACTCTTAGTCCGTCTGCTGGAGTTCTTCCACACGTGCTATCAATGCTGGTCGAGTAACTACTGAAAATAAGGTGGCACCCGTCACTATCTTTCCAAGACACAGATCAAACTCTCCAACATCTCCAAGCATATCCCACTCACGTATAGCTACAGAAGCTAACGACCCGTGAGATCTCCTACTAAGAGCGTCTGCCACAACGTTGGCCTTCCCTGGATGATACTGCAAGTCAAAGTCGTAGTCCTCCAACAACTCCATCCACCGTCGTTGGCGTAAATTCAGGTCCTTCTGTGAAAATAAGTATTTTAAGCTCTTGTGATCGGAGAAAATCTCGAAATGCTCACCGTAAAGATAGTGACGCTATGTCTTCAAGGTAAAGACCACGGCTGCAAACTCCAGGTCATGAGTCGAATAGTTCTTCTCGTGGATCTTCAGCTGCTGAGAACCCTAAGCTACAACCTTCCCTTCCTGCATCAGAACACACCCAAGACCATCGTGTGATGCATCACAGTATACTATATACCCCAAGCCTCGCTCTGGAATGATCAACACAAGTGGACTAGTCAACCTCGTCTTTAGCTCCTGGAAAGTCGACTCACAGGACTCAATCCAAGCGAACACAACTCCCTTTCGTATCAGACGCGTCATTGGTGCTACAAGTCTCGCAAAATCCTTCACGAATCGCCGATAGTAACCTGCTAAACCCAAAAAATTAAGAATCTCAAAAACATTCTTCAGTCGCTCCCAACCTGTCACCGCATCTGTCTTTGACGAATCCACTGATACCCCATTTGACGACACAACGTGTCCTAAAAACCTTACCTCGACATCCAAAACTCACACTTCTCGAACTTCGCGTACAGGCGATGCTCTCTCAAAGTCTGTAGCATGATCCGCAGGTGATCCTCATGTGTCTCCCTAGTAGGTGAATATATCAGAATATCATCCACAAACACTACTACAAAACTGTCCAAATACTGATGGAAGATCCGGTTTATCAAACTCATAAACGTAGCTGGTACGTTCGTAGACCGAACGGCATAACCAGAAACTCGTAGTGACCATAGCAAGTCTGAAAAGTAGTCTTTGCTATGTTCTCGTCCCTATTCCTCAACTGGTGGAACCCCGATCTCAAGTCAATCTTTGAGAAGCAGCTCGACCGCTTTAACTGATCAAACAAATCATCTATCCTTAGCATAGGATACTTGTTCTTCACTGTCACCTGATTTAGCTTCCGGTAGTCGATGCACAAACGCAAAGATCCATCCTTCTTCTTCGCAAAAAGAGCAGGAGCTCCCCACAGTGAAGTACTCGGACATATAAACCCCCTGTCTAACAACTCCTAAAGTTGTACCTTGAGTTCACGCAACTCAGCGGGTGCAAAATGATAAGACGGTATAGATATGGGAGTAGCTCCGGGAACTAGGTCAATGGAGAACTCTACGTCGCGGCTCGGTGGCAACTCAAACAGATCTTCAAAAAAGATGACTGGATAGTCGCAAACCACCGGAGGTAACTCTCCCCGAATCCTAACCTCCTCGTCCAACAAAAGGGTTGCAAAAAGGAAACACAAGTTTCCCTGGTTCCGCACAGCGCCCGGCATAGACCTCAAACCCTCATCCCGATCTCCCACAAAGCAAAAACAATCTCCCACCAGTGTACTGACCATTACCCTCTGTCGATCGCAATCAATAAAGGCACAGTAGGTGGCCAGCCAATCCATCCCTAGGATGACATCAAACGTAGTCATGTCTAGAATAACAAGGTCAAACTCTAAACAACGACCGGCGACCTCCAACGCACAAGATCTACAGACAAGACTCAACTTCATACTCTCACTGACTGAGGTCTCTACACTCATAGTACCACCCAACCAGTCCATTTTTAACCCCAAAGAAGATGTAAATGCAAACGATATAAATGAATGTGATGCTCTGGTGTCTATGAGGACACTGGCCCATGATTTATAAACTTGGAAAGTACCTCGAATCATGGAGGTGGTAGCAGCAGCATCGGGCATGACCGGTGCTTTGGATGAACTAGGATCTGCGAGCACGTAAGCTCTGGCCTGCCCACTATGGCCCTGAACCATAGACTGTCTACCTGACTGTACCGAGGCACCCCCTTCAGCGAACCGAGATAACTGGCTCCCCTGGACGGATGGAATAGCAGGTGCTCTAGCTGTGCTCCGCACGCTCCCTCCTTCGGGACAGACCCTACGACTGTGCCCTGACTGGCCGCACTCATAACATACCACTGGCCCTCTCCCCTGTGCCTGCGACTGAACTGGTGCTGGACTCCGGCACTCTGCCACACGATGCCCTGGCCGCTGGCATCTAAAACAAACTGATTCCCTCCTCTGCTCTGACCTTCCCGTTGAAGCCACGGGAGGCAAAGATGCAGAAGATTGTGGCGGATACGTCCCCACTGGATGTGAACGCGAACCAGATGTCCTTTAGCGCTTGTTCTCCCTACGCCCCTGAGACTGTGTAAGTTCCCTTCCTTGCAGACCCCTACTGTCCCTGTCTCTGCACGTCTTATTCAGAGTGTCCTCCACTTTCATGGACATCTATACCAAACCTGTGAAGAACTGCATCTGAAATGGTACCACTCTATCTCTAATAGCGGGCCTCAAACCCCTTTCAAACCACTTTGCACGGAACTCATCAGTAGGCATAATCTCTTGTGCAAACTGGGATAGGCTAGTAAACTCAGCCTCATACTCAATCACAGTCATCGTGCCCTGAGTCAGAAATAGAAAATCCTCTCTGTAGCAATCCCTCAAAGTCACTAGAAAGTACTTCTCCAAAAATGCCTTTGTGAAGGCCTCCTAAGTGCCTGCCACTATGGTCTTGGCAAACTTCCACCACATATGAGCACTCCCTCTCAGCTGGAAAGCAGAACATATAACCCTCAGATTATCTTCCTCAATCTGAAGCGAATCCAGAATCCTGGTAACCAGCTCCAGCCACTTAGTGGCAACCGTGGGGTTGGGATCCCCAAGAAAGGTAGGAGAGTCCAGACGGCAAAACTCACGCATCGTCACAGTCGCCCTCGGCTCGGGTACACTCTCCCTTCCCCTAGTAGCCTCAACCAATTGTTGGATGGAGCCGACCATCTCACGCAACAAATCTCCCTTGCCAACCGGTCCTTGGGGTGCATCAGCATCCCCAACATGTGGGACTGGAACGTCCCTTCGGCCAGAACCACGGGTACGGTCCCGACCTCGGCCTCGTCCTCGTCCTCCCCGCGTGGACATAATTCTATACGAAAGCATATAACATGATAAGAATGCTAGCACATAGCCACTTAGATCATGTCATCACATATCACACATACCAAGGAGAACCAACAAGAAAGACTCGACCATCTGAACAACCTACTCAGATTTCTAGCTAGAAATCACGTCCGCGAAACGCGTCTCTAACTTGGCTCCCAAGTTTGTTAATCCAAACACCCAAAGGTAAGACTAATCAATCCTAAGGTCCAACCTTCATACCCACATATACACATCTATCATGCTAAACAGGCTATCATGCGTATGTAAGTAAATATTTGAACATATACAATCAAGCACACATACATCCTCACAAGGTGATGTACCCTCATTCCCATGGCTCATAGGTATTCGAACCCAGAGCTCTGATACCAAATTGTCACGCCCCAAACACCAGGGTCACGCGAAAGCCCACCAAAACACCCATTTGAGAAAATAAAATTTGCAGTTGGAATACCATCAACTATAAATTATTACAACATTTGGATAAAGATTCCGAAGCTTATCTCTCATAAACAGAAATCATGCAAACTCATACATGAAATAGTATATCGCCGAAAGGCGTACAAAACTAGCCTTCGAAAACAGGCAACACATGTATAAATACATGTCCAAAATAGGAAAACTATAGTAAGTTCTCCATCACCACAAGCCTCTAGGTCAACTCCATGTGGTCACCTGAAAATATTTTTACAGCAAAATCCCACACCGTGAGTCGAAGCCCAATAGGAAAAGACAATAAAACTGTAAAGCAGGCTATGTAATTATACACACATGGGCTCAACCACAGGAACCAAAAAGATTCTTCCTCATAAAAATTCCACATTTTCATCCTTGAAACTATGCATATCATCCTGACAGATATTATGCCACAATTAAGGGAAAGCAGTAAACACAGAATTCTCCACTCGGAACACGCAGCCGAGGAGTCACGATAAAATGTAATCTTATGTACCGACTCTGCCACACCGATAAAGGTAACAACTATAGACTCTCGCCCATTACCCTAGACCCATAGGCTTAGTAATGACAAGTTCTATACGGAGTCACGACAATAGCGCCATTCGCGGAGGCACCCGACGCCATTAACGAAGGCAATCGACAACCACTTAATTTACGGGACCTAAGCCCGAGGGAACTAAGCACCCACACCCTCAATTTACGGGGACTAACCCGAAGGAACTAAGTACCTACGCTGCGCACATTTTTGGACTTGCACCGAAGAGCAATGGAAATACAACTCAATATACCCACTGTCACGGTATATCTATGGATAACATTTAAAATCAAGCCGTAGCTCAACTACGAAAAATAGTAAAATAGTTTTACATAACATGTATATAAAAAGGAATCCAATCCATCAACATGCAGATCTACAAGCATGTAACAACATAGTTTCACAAAAGTGAGACTCAACCCCAAGGGTTAGCTCCAAACCTCCACAAACATGTTTTTCATAAAAACACCTCGTTTTCAAAGCTCCTTTGAAAACCATAGATCTCAACACATCCAAATCATGTATAAAACTGAGAAAAGACGTAAAATCCACTTTTACCCATAAACCAAGGTTTAAAATATGTAAACAACATTTCATGCATTTCTACCCGGTGAAAGCAAATATAATCACATAAATCACCCTTTTTAAAAGCAGTAGGTCTAGAATCCTACCTCAAGGAGCTCAAAGCTCGATGCCTCAAAATCCAACCTCGTCGGAACGAGAATCCGTCTGGATGGATGTGAAGCCCACGTCGCCAATAGTAAGGATCTGCTAGCCAACTACAAAAACTAAGCCCTTAGCCACCCGAAAGCTAGAGAGAAGGTAGAGAAAAGGAAGAGAGAAATAGATTTGCTTTGAAAAGATATTTTATTCTCTTTATAGCTTTTCGCGCCCAGGACCCACTGCTCGAGTGCCCAAGCACCGCTTGAGCGGACCCCTTGCCGACATAGGCCCTGCCACCCCACCGCTCGAGCGCCCAAGCATCGCTCGAGCGTACCCCACTTCGAGCCACACTCTGCCACTACCCCGCTCGAGCGCACGCCCACCGCTCGAGCGGTCACATCTCGGACCAACACTCTGCCACCAGCCCGCTCGAGCGAGCTCCCCACCACTCGAGCGATCGTCGCTGGGAGAGAAAACTGAAAAAGGCAACCATAACCGAACCCCCGCATGCTTAACACGTATAGCACCTATACAAAACATGTTGTTCTACAACGAAAACATAAATTATACACCGAGAGATACATATGTGAAACGAAACGCATCAACATATATATAAATATCTCAAAAAGAGACGGATCCGGGTCTCATAGTAATCAGGGAAGAACGTCGTTGAACAGCCCAAATCAGTAGTAATCTGACTAATAGTTAATAGATTAAAAGAATTATCAGGAGTATGCAAGACATTATGTAAAGGAAGAGCAGGATTAGGTAGCACAACGCCACAACCCTCAACAGCTAAGGAGGATCTATTGGCAACCAAAACACAAGCATGACTAGGAGTCAGCTTATAATCGGATAGAATACCTAATGCTCTAGCCATGTGAGCAGAAGCTCTAGAATCAATGACCCAAGTATGTGGAGTGGCAACACATGTAGTAGGGTTACCTGCAAAGGTAACCGCTGGTACCTCAAAAGAGCTCATACTCTGGCCAAATTGGCCATACATATACTGATCATACTCTGCAGCAGTCATCTCAACAACCTGTCTGGACCAGTTGGACATCCCCTGAGGGCTCATCTGGTCAGGGTCCTGCTAGCTGGGATCAGCTGTGGCATTAGCCACCAAAGGGGGCTTACAATGAAGCTTATAACACTCATTTCGAATGTTCCCTCGGACCCCACAATAGTGGTGCGTACAGGTCTCACGTCCACCATCACGACCTCCTTCATAACCAAACTTGACGCGACCACAACCACAGCCTCGACTGTTGCGGCCATCATTAAACACCGCCAAAGCAGACTCATCAGAATTCTCCATAAGAGATGGACCACGAGACTCATCTCGACAAGTTGCCCAGCTAACATGACGAAATGTCTCGAAGAGAGTAGGAATGTTCGCCCCAGCCAGGATCTCAGAGTGTGCTAAGTCAAACTCGGAGTCCAGACTAGCCAGAAAGCATACCACCAAGAGCTGCTGCCTCTGCTCCCAGAACTAAGACAGTTGATTCGTGAATGGTAGGAGGCAATCAAACTCGTCAGCTAAAACTTTGAACTGCATGAAATGATCTTGAAGGCGCTTCACAGACTATCGGGACTGAAAGAAACCTTGCATAACATCGTAGAGGTGAGAAAGATCATTCGTGGATGAATATATCAATTCTAACGATGATCAGATCTCCTGCACATTGTCATTGTTTGCCACCAAAGCATGAACAGATGGATCCTTTGAGTTCAGCAACTGACTAAATATTCAGGCATCATCCCGAGTCCAAGTCCAAAAGGTCGCTGAGGTGGCTGATGGAGGATCATCAAACAGATGAGAATCAAGCTCCATGCACTGAAGAGACTTAAGGACACTCTTCTTCCATAGAGCAGACCCATTAGCGCCATCGAGTCGCTGATCAACTAACCATGTGGTTGATGAGATAACCTCTCTGGTACACTGTCATCTAGCTTCAACCTGAGATTCACGGGTTACCGAATCCTTTGACTTCCCTGTCTACCAATAAGGAGACCAAAAAATATCACGAAGCACAAGTCAGATCTACACAGAAGAATGACAGATAACAGTGCAGAACCCTCAGTGCATCATCAAACTAGCAGATCACAGCCCATTGTAGAGACTAAACAGATGCAGTGAGGGAAAGAGAAAGAGAGAGAGAAAAACCCACTTGAAGGGACTGTCGGAGGTTCGACGGTGGTCAGCGTGGACCACCGAAGGTCGGCGAGTGGTCAAAAAGAGGTTGTGGAGGCTGGCGATGGTCGGCGAGGAGGTTTGAAGCCTGTTCCGACGACTGTGGTTGGTTATGAAGGCTGGCTACGATTGAGAGAGGCCAGACGGAGGTCGGCGGTGGTCAGCGAGGGTTAGTAGAGGTTCAATGGTTGTTGATGAGGGTTACGAAGGTTCAATCGGGGTAGGCGAGGGACCTAGAATGGTCGACGGTGGCTTACAGCTAGGGTTTGTGGCTAGCGATGGTTGTGAAGGCTAGGGTTTGTAGCTAGCAGTGGCTAGAGTGCTAGCGGCTATAGGTTGTGGGCTGGTGGCCGACCGCTGAAGATTAGGATTAGGGTTTGGTACTGGAGGCTAGGGTTCCATTGCTCTGATACTATGTTATAATATGAAAGAACAAATATTGAAAGTGTGTACCCTCATAGGGAGGCATATGCTCATATTTATTAAATTGGGAAGGACTACAATAACTACTATAGTCATTCCCATAGGATAACATAATATATTAATATATAGATTAACAAAACCCTCATGGTTAAAAAAATAAATTTAATAATCATAATTCAAACTATACAATCAAACATGCAAAACAAATAATGACCATTAAAAGCCTAAATTAGATTGCTTGCAAAACTGAGTTAGCACAATCTAAACCTACCGAAACCTATGATAAAATCATATATAACCAAAGATGGCTCTGATACCAATTATTGGGGTAAATTGTCAAGATTCTAAGATTATATCTACGATTTTAGTCAAAAAAAATTGGACGGCCAAATGCCAAAACTGTCTCCAGGTTAAAACTTTTGATATCGAACAATCAAAATAAAAACCCGATAATACTCCTGTAACACCCCAGTCCGGACCCTAATTTCACCCGAAAACCCTAAAAGACACCAAATACTCAGAGGCAATACCCTAGCACTTAGAAAAGTTTTGGAATAGCTTAAATTAACTAAATAACATAAAATATTAAATTAAAAATCAAAAATTCCATAGCTGAGGTAAAATGACTATTTTGCCCCTCATACAACAAAAAGTCCTAAAAATCCAAATTTTGACGCATAGACACCAAAAATCAGATATTTATATACAATTAATTAATAAGATATAAAATAACAACAAAAATGACCAAAATTCCCTTGCATGGCTGGCCACCTAGGAGTATGTGTCCCAAAAAGTCACTTTTTACCTTTTTAAGCATAAAAGTGAGAAAAAAAAATGTATAAATTAAGCATTATTTTGATCCAAGACTTTTTATACAAGTAATATATATAATAATATAATAATATAGCTCAACA